>JAEIIJ010001150.1:0-31937 GCA_018904815.1 Drosophila ogumai
AAATAACATGAGTCGGGAAGCTCATCGCTAATGCGGGCATTCTGTGTGTCGGCGTAAAAATAAGAAGTCGTGGAATAAAGAACTCTTAGTGAAAGTACATATATTCTGTCTACCACATTATTTAGAAGTTTTCTCAAAGGAAGCAGAGCTTAAGAATTAAACCTTTAAGGTCAAGTCATAGTGAATGCAAAGGAAGTTCATATTGAGGAATATTGAAGCTAATTTTATTACGAATTTCTCCATTCACTTCAGATTCCATCTCGAACATGATTTAAAAATTCTCAATCCACTTTCAGATTACCCTTATTCAAACCCACTATGTATCTTGCTGGCTTGCCTTCCCACCCAGCTCATAAAATGTTTCTAATTACATCATTCAGGGATACTCCAGTCCAGCTCTGCGTTCACCCTTTATTTCCCTTCTATTAAAAACCATATCAGTATCTCTTCCTTTCAAGCAGTTTGCTTAGCTCGTAGAACAATTTGTGAGTAAAAAATTTGCTGCCATTGCAGTTAAATGAACCAACAAAGTGTGCAAGGATCTCCCTATCTCTGTGCATGTGTGTCTGCGTGTGGGAGTGGGTGTGGCATTGTGCTGAAGTGTTGTTCAGTTTTCTAACCTCATCAATCGTTTACTTTATGGTGGAAGGGCTTGGCATTTATTGAAGCTGCTTGCCTGCCAGGGCTTTTGTATATCCCATGTAGCAACATCACTGAGTACACTTGAAAAAAAAAGAAGTTAAGAAGAGGGTTCAATAATTAATAAAATTGGTTATTGAGTCAGAATGCTTCATGCTCGGCTCGTGCTTAAAAATTGTTATTATATTCAAGTATTTTACTGGAAAGGTTTTTAATACAAAACAGTAAATTGTAATCAGTTTTTCTTGCCGTTCATCTCCGCCTGCAGTCCTAGACTGGATGCCTCCTATTTACAAGAGGACCAGGAGGCAAAATCTCAAAGTCTCCCAAGTCGTCGCCGTCTGTCGCTGGCATGAGGCTCGTCGTCATGGGCTTACACTGCCTCCACAAACCCACCGAGAACACACACCCAGGCTCGCCTTTAAATCTGGCCCATAGAAAGTAATCTTAATGGCTTTTTTGTTGCTGCAGGATCAGGAGCCGTAGAGCTCGCTGCAGGACCACTGCCAACTGAGTTGCAGTTGCAGCAAAAAGCAGAAAAGGGCCTGCAAAAAGAATTCCAGGGGCAGGCCATGAAAATTGCAAAATGCATTCAACGTTCCTGGGGGCCAAACGCATAAATTGTAACCCCAACAAACGACCTTTCTTAGACAGCCTGCCCCTGCTTCCGCCCCAGCTCCTGCCTCCCTGCCTCTGTTCGTGTGGCGTCTGCGGATTTGAATAGCCAATTTGTTTGGCATTGTTTGCCATTGGGCAGATCCCATCGTACTCGTTCAGGGGGCGACCAGGGTGGCGGAAATCTCGCAGAAAGGGAATTTGCATTTCTAAGATAAAATGCAAATATTTCAATTTGTAACTTAAGCAAATTGCCTCAATGAGTGCAGCTGTCAGTCAACCTCAGTTGCCATTCCCGGCACAAGAACTTTTTCTCGGTTAGCCTGCAGCCTTTCTTCCGAATCCTTTCGCCTTTCTGTTTCCCCAAAACATAAGCCGCATCTGCCCCATAAAGAGCCTTTGGAGTTAATTGCTTTCTGCAATTGACCGTAACATATATGCCATATATATCGTTCTGAAATGCACACAAGTGAGTTGGGGCTTTAAGAGAAATGCATCTTGGGTCTCTGTGCAGTTTATTGATGCAGCAATTAGCAAGTAAGGATTTTTCTGAATTAGAAAGGGGTGGGATATGGCCATCGACCATAAAATAATGGGTTTATATTTTACTATAGATTTTTTCCAGGTAAATAACCAATTAAATATGCCAGCAAGTGCCTTTGTGAAAAATTGGACAAGGAGAAATATAAATATTAGGCAATTGTTTTTGAAGAAGTGCAGCCAAGTGTGAAAAGCCAGAAAATTGAAAAGTAAACATATTTCTTTTTTAAAAATATATGTTTTCTTGTCATGTTGTTGTGTACTGAAACAAAAATCAAATTGATTTTTGTTTGTATTTTTGTTAAATGTTCTGTCTCAGACACTTGAGTAAAAACCGGTAAACACTATTGGATTGTTAGGAATTCATTGGTTTTTTCAGTAAGAGCTACTTGTAAATTAATTTGTATTTATGTTAATACTTTGCTTAATTTGATCACATACATGACACTTTGCTATTAAATTAAATAATCCTTTATGGCGTTTCTAATATGATCGAGGAAGTAACAGCAAAAATAAAAAAAACTCAAAAGTGCTGAACATTGATTAGCTCTACGACCGCAAAATCATTATGAAATGATTAACACAGAAGCAACAATTTGAAGAACAAGCTAGCAGCAACATTAAGGCGGGAAAATTCCCAGAAAATGCCCAGCAGCAGCAACATCCTAAGCAAACAAGCAACACGGACAAGTTTGTGAACAACATTAGGTTTCCCCCTGTTCGGAATGCTGTCCATGGTGTTGCTGCTGCTCTTGTTAGCAATAAAGTTTTTTGTTCCTTTGCCGTGCACACTTTTCTCCATTTTCCAAAGCCTTCTGTCCAACTGTCTTATGGTCTTGTGTACTTGTTACTCTTGCTGTCTGTCAGTCAAAACGTCATTATTGTTGCTGTTTGTGCTGTTGCTGTTGCCGATGTTGCCGCTGTTGGTTTTCTTGTACAAGCTGCGTGTTTGTTTGAACAAAAACTATGCACACACCACGCACGCACACCACACCACACCCTACACCCTACACCCACTGCCCTCTGTGTACGTACATGTCGAGGAGCTTGAGCATTTTCTGTGGCTGCACATTGAAGTGGGAGGAGGCTGGTGCCTGGTTTCGGGGGCGTGGCGAACTGGGGTCCTCTGACACCCTTGTTTGCTAACAATGCAATGTATGTCAAGGCAAAATATGTTCATTCAACTCGACAAACAAAACAGCACAGAAAAAAACACACACAAGAAGCTGCAAAAACAACGAGAGCGAGGAGAACGCATCAATAATGCAAGGACCCGAGGGGAAAATTCGCCTTGAAATTTTGTGCGGAATACACTAAAAGAATAAATTTGTATTTAGAATACTCTTCCAGGGTTCTTATAATTTGAGTTAGATTATATGTTATCTAGATCTTACTTGTATTTCTCACAGTGCTTTTGATGGGTGTCGCTTGTTTGTTGATTACATAAATGCAATTGAAATGTACGAGCACTCTGCAATTGAAATTGAAAATTGCAAATGGCTAAAGGCCTTTGCTCTCCGCCCCCCGAAAATATTCTTCTTTTTTGGGGAGGTGACCTTGCTCAAGGGGGCGGCACTTTCACTGCTGAAGTACACAAGGAATGTGTTGGAAATCTGGTGAAAACATCACCCACATCGAGTGGGTACGTTCGAGTGTCTGAAAGTGAAGTATGAGTTCTGTTAACTGGGAGAAGTCCTTGAAAGGGTTCAGGAGAATTAACATAAATGCCAACCAAACCAGGGGATAGTGGAAATATATCCAAAAAAACTCTAATTTATATTAATTTAAAGTAAACAATGCATATGAACAAATGAAGTGAAGAGTTTGTTAATCGTTGAAATACATCTAAGCTCAAAATACCTTGAGCAATTTAGATACTTTATTCCCTTTTGAGAATGATGGCTCTAATAAAGCCATTTACAATAAAAGTCAGTTATAAAGTAGGCCCAGGATCTGTTATAGCTCAAAAGCATTTTCATGGCCTTCGCTTTATTTGCCCAGCTCTTTTTGCGTTGGACATTCATGGGTTCCACTTTAATGACAGCAGCCAGCCCCGTCATCATCATCAGCAAACATCTTTTTAATTAGTTGTTTGCCTTTGCCCGAGAGAAAAAAAAAAGAAAACAAGAAGCATATTCTGCCAGGATGGAAAACGGGGCAAGCGGAATTGCATTGCTTTTCGAGTCTGTTCTACCGGCAAAAATTGCATAACAACTGCCATTAAAAGGCAGACAAGCAAATTAAAATGCACACAAAACAACGGGGAGAGAATTTTGAAAAAACAAAACGACGGCATTAACTATGGCTGTGCGGGGGAAATCACAATAAGAACAACCGTGACGAGGCAACAAAAAAGTTATAAACTTTGTTTAAAAAACAATTACAAGTCTTGGCAAAAAGACCGAGAGACGGCGCGCGCATAAAAAAATATTAAAAATATAAACTTTACTGTCAATAAAAAGCGCCAAAAGGCGAGACGCTGAAGGAAAACTCTTTATGACAAAAGGCGAAATAATAATAAACCGAAGACGGAAGGAGTTCTGGGGATCAAACAAGGCTGCCAGGATACAGATACAGATTCGAAGCAGATACAGATATACATAGGTCCAGGCGTAGGCACTAAACGGCCACTTAAACGTTAACTTGATTTAGCACCTCGTAACCGAGAGAATCCCAAACAAAGGCGCCCGGCAAAAATATACACAGACGAGGGGCAAAAGTCACAAGTGGCTTCGGCCACTGTGGGCGTGGCAGCCAGCTATAAAAACAGATCAGCAAAGCTGAAAAAAATAAAGCAAGGAGAGAGGAACAAACCCCGGAAGAATTGCAATAAAAAATGGCCAAGCGGCCAGAACGAATGAATATGATGGGCGAAATGGAGATTAACAATCGGATTCCTCCTATATAAAAACGGAGCGTATGCGAATTGATATCGCAGGGACTTGATAATTGTTCAGGGATAATCGTAAATTCACTGAAAAAAATGCCAAACAAGAGAGATTCCCCAAATGGAGAGGAAATATTTGGCACAACAGTTGTATTTTGAATTTCCATAAAAAAATGTGTGTAGTAAAATTGAATTTACTTGTTAAGAATGTCTTATTTTGGCTTTTACTTTGGCAATAAATAAAACGAAGAGGCTCTAAGATATGAACATTATGATATTTAAAATGGGTAAAGACTCGATAAAACCCTTTTGTAAAATATGTATTTACAACGTCGTTCAAGACACATTCTTTTTACGACCGTATTATGAAGATTATAATCTGAAGGGACTTTAAGCTTTTTACATTTTACTCTTATAATATGTAAATAAGCAGCTATATGAATTATTGTACAAGTAATACATTACACTGTAATATTTCTAATGTGAGATACTTCAAAAATATGTATTTTAATCCAAAAGACAGCTCTCATTTTCTGCATAATTTCCCTTTGCCCAACTCAATTTTCCCTCCTGAAATGAGCCTGAATTATCGCTGAATTGTGCCATTTGTATCCCTCCCCATGAACAGCAGCAGCACTTCATTCATATTCACCTGTAATCGCTTTCATTTGTCCCGCCAGGTAGTACAGATGCCCCCCACTAATTGCGTCATTAGTTCTGCGAAATGAATAATTGCATATTCTCCGAGGGGCAATGATAGTGAGGCGTACCTGTCAGAAGTTTTATCACAAGTTTATCTACGAACTTGAAGCATTTAAAGCCAGAAAAAAAACAGAAAAAGTCCAGGAAAAAAATCAAAAGGCAGAGGAAAAAATTTTCTAAGGGGGGTGAAAAAAAAAATGGAAGTACTGAAAAGCATACAGAGAAAAGATGGAGACATATTCATTGCAGGGGAATGACAGACATACGTATAAGGGTGCCTAAAATGGAAAAGGGAGAGAAAGTATAGGGAGGGTGTCGCGTCCAAGAAATAATGTCCTGCGGCAGCTTTGGAAATGAAAACTTCTTTGTAATGTGAATGACTCTCGGCCTTTGACGGTTACTCATCTTTGTTGCGTTATTCCCCGTTCTCTTTGAATGCCCTTTTCGGGAGGGTATTTCTAATTCATGGAGAGTTATTAAAGTGGAGTTAAATGATCTTCTATCATTCATGATTTTTTTTGGAATTTTAATTTAAATTAAGTTCAAATTAATTTATTTATTTATTTTTTATCAATAACCGTAACAACTTTCCGATATACAGTGTATTAAGAGCTGCCTGAAGTCGGCTTGCTCCCTGGGTTTTCGTCCTGCCTTTTCCTGGTCTGAAAAAAGTGGCGCGAATCGCTTGCAGCTGATGAGTAGTGAGTGTCAGTGTCTTTGGGGAGTAGAAAAGCAAACTATGTGGGATGAGAGACTCCCTGACGGTGGTGCCAACATGAAAGTGAACGCAAAAAGCGATGGCGATGCTGGGGCGCGGTGAATTTATCGCCCAAAAACCGCCAAACCGCAAAAGGCAAAAGGAATTCATCACCAGCCAGCAGCAGCAGCGGCATCATCATCGTTGCGATGATGGCCATCATCATCGTCGTCCTCGTCGTCGTCGTCGTCTGAAATATCACGTATATGACGGAGGTGTTGAGGATAAAGTCCGATGGGGTCCCCAGTGGTCGCTGGCCTCGCTCTGCTCTCCCGTTTGATGTGGCCGCCATGTCCTTTATTATATTTCTTTAACTTTTTGCGCCTGCCTCGAGTCCCGTGTCTTTTCCCCGACAAAGTTAATCCTTGGGCATCAATTTCCCGAAAATAATTTGAGCAACATCAAAAGTTTTAATATGCCCAATGATAATGGCGCCTCCTCGGGTCGCCTTTGCCGAAACTTTTTTATTGCTCGCGCTCCGTAATTTCTTTGTCATGAGTTATGGCACCCAGCTGGCCATATATATACCCGCCCCAACCTTTGACCTCCTGCTCCCTAATAGGGCCTGCGGTCAGCGATACTCATTATGCTGTTTATTGAGCACCTCACCTGCGGGGCAAAGGCCCACAGCGCGCGCAGAAAAAATAGGAAGAAAACTCGCGACGGGTGACTCAAGTCCTCCTTTCTGTTCGGGAAGTCTTTGCTCCAGGATCTGATGAATCGTCATTATTCCACCTCGGCAAAAAGGACAATAAGCGGGCACTCAGCATGGGTCCTCCACGGGCACGGAGCAAAGGAGAAGAAACCTTTGTGGGCTCATTGCGGCTGCCGATTGGCAACTGATGAATCGCAATGACTTAATGGCCCAGCCAGCGGTCCAGGGAGTCGCGGGGCAAAACTTTGGCGGAGAAAATAAACTCGTAAATTCGCCATGGGAGAGGAGGTCACACGTTGGGAATTAGTCTGTTTGGAGTACATTTAAATTATGTTTGAAGGGTGCATAAATTAAATGGGAATTTTATTTTAGGGAATCTAAATGCTAAGGCCAGCGTACACTCTCAAAGTCGCATATATTGCCACCACAAATCGGACAAATCAGAACGGCAAACTCATTTGCATCGCTCAGGCCCCGTCGACTCGCCGTCGTATCCACAATTAGCGGCATTATCAGTGTTTGGCCAATAAGCGCTTTCGATCTTGCCCCGCCGTTTTCCAATTTGGCATTTTCTAATCAACGGCCGCCACACGGAAATATTTCCCAATCACTGCCAAAAAGAGAAGCCGAGGAGTGGAAAGCAGAAACGGCCGGAGGAAGGCAATAAACAATCTCGGAAATAATGCGCACAAACGACAAAGCAATGCAATTAGGCGATAAAACCAGGACACACAGCCAGGACACGCAGGCACAGCCATCGATAACACAGAGCACCCGAAATTATGCAACACAATACGAGGTCTCTTTATCGCTCCGAACGCCGCCCCATTTTTCTTTGCCAATTAAACGCATTTGATAAAAAACAAATTGCTAGCAGGACGAGGACAGCACCCACACACAGGATGCTGTTGTTGTTGCAGGAAGCTGGTTGCTGGCTGCAGGATTCGGGCCACACAGGATGCAGTATGCAGTATGCAGAGTGCCAAGGATGGAGCCCACCAAAGGACAGACAGGCAGCAATAAGCGGGAAGTGCAAGAGCAGGTGCAACAACAGTTCGCTCATTTGTTGCAGCTGCACTGCCACAAAAAGGGATGTATTAAGAGGCGGCAAAATATTTTCAAAATATAATATAAAATGATTTTAAAACCCTAATATTTAGGCTAAAATAATTTTTAAAGTGTTTGTTGCACATTTTTGTACCAAATCTTAGTCAATAACTTTTGTCAATGTATCGGTTTGGTTTGCGAATATGTCCTCCTAAAAAGTATTACTAAAGAGTATAAATAGCCTGTTTTGTGCCATGAAAAAATACAATCCATTTAGGATATTGCAGGGTGGAAAAGAAACATGCACATTATTGCAGTTCATTTTGTACACATATTTTTTCTTCGAGTGCTTTTGCTGGGTCCTCTCCAGCGCCCGTTCAACGTTGAAACAAGTTTATCAACGTGTGAAAATTGCGAAGCGCAATATGCACAGACAACAACAACAACAAAAGGAGGCGAAAGAAAAGCACTCTGTGCAGGGGGGTTGAGGAAAAACTAAGGGAATAGAGAGAGGAGGAAAGGACGCCGCCATGCTGGCCGCATATTCAAATGCAAATCACGCCATCAATATGCAGGAGAGGCACCCACCATGGCATATTTACCCCTCCTATTCCCACCCCCTATTTTCCATGCGCCCCCCTCTGTTCTCCATGAGCTCTCCAATAACCGAACGTTGCATTTTGACAAAATTATCCCTGGACGGGGTTAAATTTTGTGGTCATGCGATGCTGGCACTGGAGCTCCTGCACACTGATGGTGATGAACTCAATGCCGATGACAAGGCAATCTTTTTTGTCGCAGCCCCCAGTTATGTCCCCCGCCGTCACTAGTGAAGTCACCGCTTACACGTGTCAGTTGCCAGGCTGCATTAGGGGCATCAGTACTTGTGCGATGCCACTAAAAAACTTGTAGGTTTTTAATTATAATAGCAAATGAGAGGGAATATTGAGTGCTGGGATAAACCACGAGGGGGAACTGAGGTTATCAACTAAATATTTCTTAAATCGGTAATGTGAGCTATAATAATTTTAGGAATACATTAGTAAAAAAAAATAATTTCCCAATATTAATTATGCTTCGTAACGTTTCGAATGTCATATTCATTTCTGGGCAATATTTTAGTTTTCAATAATGGTATATATGGCGCATAATTTTTTGGACTTTTCCGGTCTGTTTGCTACTAACCAAGCCGCCCTCGCTTTACCGCCCCCATTGGCCAGCTCAATTAAGTTAGAGCCTTGTGTTTGCGATGTCAGGGGCAACTATGGCATTGGCGATGGCGATGACGAAGCCACTTTGGGCCAGCATCGATTTAAAAGTTTCGCATCTCAAGCCTCACCCTCTCCTGCTCATCGGCACCCTGGATATTTTGGGGGAGGTGAGAGGGCGCAAAAAATAAGTCACTCACTTAAAAGTTGGGGCTCCTCTGCAACGTTGCAAAGTTTGCTCAGTGTCCATGTCCATGTCCATGTCTGGATAGCATGTCCTTGCCCCGTCGTCGGTCAGTTAGTTTCAATTTTAGTTTTTTAGTTCCCAGTTCTGCTCCCTTTCCGCTTCTCTTTTTTTGGACAAACCGGACACTGATTACATGTGACAAGTTAATGAGTTTGCGGCCAAACATGGCTTGTTGAGCAAATAAATTAATTAGTGCTCTAATTGAGTTTTTTTTTTTCGACCACCCCGCCCCGCCAGTCTGTGCTTTAAATAATGCCCCATAAATCACATTTCAATTACGAGTCCTGATGAAATCCTGCTGGCAGGCCAGCCCCGACTTGAGCAATTTAATTTATTTGCGAAACAATTTCAATTTCCACAGTTTTGGCCCCGGCGGCAGTTGCCGCTGCAATAAATAAACAAATAAATGCACACAGGGTATGCGAGTTCGTTGAACTGAGATTTTACATTCAAGCAGTGCCAAAAAACGCAGATAATTTATGTTCGCTCCTCCGCCGGCCTCAGTGTTGCCATTGCACATCATTAAGCGATAATTATTTGGAGCTCTGCGCGAATTCGAGGGGAGAAATTATTGCGTTTTCAACAAGAGGCCTGCCTGCCAGCGAGGGTAAGATTGCGCAGTCCCAGAAACTTAATGGATGAATTATGGGTAGCTGCTATGCAGTTTGTATTTGGTAGAGAATGGGAAAAAGTCGGGCTTCATTGATTTTAAGGCTAAAATAATACGAATTTAAAGAAACCCAGAATTTGCTTTAAAATAAAATCCCTTTCTCCAACACTTTCTGGCTTCCAATATAGCATTTCCCTTGTGCCTGCCCTGCCCGTATATTATGCAAAATTAATTTTCAAACCCGAATCCCTGGAAAAGTGTTCGGACAATGGGGGCAATCCCTCCGACTGGGCCTAAGCCTCTCTTTCTCTGCTCAGTGCAACAACAATTGACTTTTCCCTGAAAATGTCCAGCAAAAAAAAAGCCAGCTATTTATTTGTCAATTCGGAAAAGGCAAGCCTCTGGGAAGGCAACTAAGAACCAAATAAATATCTTACTTCGCAGGAAAATACGAGAAATGAAATGAAAAGCCTCGGACCCAGAAGGAGTAAGAACCGAACGAAGAAGAAATAACAAAATCCCCATAAACACGACATGTCACAAAAGAAGAGGAGCTTCCTAATTTAAAGAAAAATCAAACCGAGGAAAATCTAAAAAGAAAAAATAAACAAAAAAAAAAACGCAACTAAAGCTGACACAAAATATTAGACAGGAGGAGGAGAGAGCACATATTGAACAAATTTTCTCAACTGGCTTGGCTTTCCCCAACTGGATTTCCCCAATGACTTTGTCATTTCTGCTCACATTTCCCTGTTTTTCGTTTCGTTTCGGGATTCCATTTGCATTTCAAATTCCATTTGACTGGCTTTCCCTTTGGCAGTTAATGTTTGTTTTGGATTGACAAAAGCCTTGACCGGCGACGACTAATCAGGATCTCAGCGCGCCTTCGTCCTAATTAATTTGCTAATGCATATGTATGAAGCAGGACAATTGCTGGGCAGTAATTGAAATTCGGTTAATTGAACGAGGAAGCCCACAGAAAAACATCTTTTATCGTCTGCCTACGTTTGAGCATAATAATTTCATTTATTTTTGTTTGTTTCTTTTTTTCCGGGTCAAGCAAAACAGAAGCCACACACAGGAAATAAGGAGAGGAATGAAAAACAAAACAGGGGCGTAGTTTAAGGGAAAACCAGAAAAAGAAAACCTCTCTGATTGATTTGAAAATCTTCTTCTTCCTGGATGCCTTCTATTTTTTATTTCCAGGAAATCTTTCTGATTTTTTCTTTAGGCTTTTCCACTTTTTGGAGTGAGTGGGGCTTATTTAACGCCCTCTTTGATACAAGACTCTGCCTGCGAAAATATGCAAAACAACATTTTATGGTAGGCATTAGGACACACAGATCAAAAAGAAAACAGTACAGGAAGCCGAAGTTTGTACACTCTTTTTGTAGTTCGCACCAGGACCAGAAGACCGAACTTAAAATCGATCATAATCAATTAATTAATTTTTTTCGAACAGAAAATATTCTTCAAGTCAGTTTAAATTGTATAAAGCCGCCTGTATTTTTTTTCCTGTGCTTACCACATTGGCCGTACGCTCCGCGCCTCCGCAGGAGTCATTTACATAATTACAAGATAAATAAAAATTTTTGCCAGCAATAACAAAGTCACCCGGCTGGCGGCTTTTGTTTCATTTTTGATTTCTCCGCTCGCCAAGGACAACTTCTAGGAATTTATGCAAAAGTGTTGGCAGGAGGCGGAAACAGGAGATACAGGGGCGTGGCTGGCTGGCTGGCACATGGAAATCATAAACAAAAGTTAAGAGCCAAAGGAGGCAGGGACTCAAGTGTGTGACAAGCGGATGCCAAAACAGGAAACAGAAAAACACGGACAGAGGAAAATTTTCAGAAATTCATTACGGAGGCAGGAGGTTGGTTGAGGCAAGGATGTACGCTGCATTTTATTCAATTTGGCATTCCGTGTGGCAGCTTAAGTGGCAGGCAGCCGAAATCGTGTCGAAATCCGTCGCCTGCATTAACTTTTGACACTTTGATTGGTTCGGGGCTGGCCAACAACTTCAGCACGTCGGTTCTTTTAATTGAAATCAGCAAAGTGCAAAGGAATTTATTTTTGCCTCGCTTTCCCTGCATTTCCCTCTGATGGCCGCAAAAGAGACGTCATCAGACACGGGGCAGGGCAGGGACAGCAACCGGGAGTGGTTTGGGGATTGTTGCATAATTGAGTTTATTAAAATTTGAATGGCGAACGTTAAATGTCTTTCCCTTGTTTCATTTACCTTATGAAATTTTAATTCGCAACTTATGAATATTTCATGCTCTCAAAATGCTTACACAATTTTCATTTTTCGGTCAAGTCAACTTTTTAGGGGGCAGAGCGGGTGCGAGGGGATCGCAAAGTGCTGGGGTTCGCACATAAGAGCCGCTCGGACCGGAAACTTTGTCCCCAACATTTAGGTCAGTTGTCACTGTGTGTAAGTGACGGGGGTTTTCCAAAACTTAATTGTGCTAATTGAGGGGATGATAAGAAAGTTGGCGTATTTAAAGGTTGGTTATTGTGACAGCACAGGAGTTTATTTTGAAATAAAGGGAGTGCCGCATTCACATGAAGAATTCACGTGGTAAGCAAAATTGGTGGTCAGCTTAAAGGGTTCCTCAAGAGTGCCAGCTTATCAAGCATTATTTATTCAGAAACCATTTTAAATAAATTTAATTAAAGCGCACTTTCATGCTAATGATCGAAAATCTGATTGGTAAATACTTTCATAACCAGTTTTCCTTTGAGAGACTTAACTCCTGTCTCAGGTCAAACCGCAGGAGCGATCTTACGCAGCTCAAGGCATAAATTCCCTCCACAACGAAGGATTTAAAATTCATTAATAAACACCTGAGAGCAGCCCCTATCCCCTCCGCCCAGCTGCTTAAAGTCATCAATAACGGGCTGTCTTGGCCCCTTAATTAAACAGTTGATACGCCATTTTCCTTCGCGTTTTTCCAGCCTCGTCCTTTTAAGGATGCTCGATTGGGCGGACAACGCAGAGCAAACAACTTAAGCTGATATGAAAATTATTTCGCTCTTGTGTCGACAATTAAATGCCACGCCCCGTGCATGTTTTACCGCCACGCCCCCCGCACCGCCCGAAAAAGAACATAATTAAAAACAGCAAAGAGCGGGGGGCGTGGCAGGTTGAAAAATCTGTGCATTTAATTGAAACCCGCTGGGGGACAGGCCGCAATCAGCTTGGCCCGGCGTCTCCTTCTCATAAATAAAATATGCCCAAGTGAGCCGGCAAAGAGTTTGTCTTAATGCCCTGCCCATGGAAGTCGGTTTTCCCCGTTCTCGTCCTCCGCCCTGCCCTGCTCTGTCAATCAGGCTTTTCATCAGTTGCTGTCGCAGTTCGGTTTGCCGTGGCAAAAGTTCGTGTTGTTGCCTCTGTTGTTTTTGATTACTGGAAGTCGGGGCCATTTAGCAGCGGAGCCTCGACCGAGAGCACTGGGCCACAGAAAGTCTGACATATTAATGAAGTTCAGGGTGGCGGGCGACGGCACAAGTTGCCGCAGCAACAAGCTTTTTAAATCAATTCGCGAAAACAATTAAAAACTTGACTTTCGCTGCCTCGCCCCCAGGGACCCGCCTCTTCGCGAACAATGCGCCGACATTGCGCATACGACATGTGGCCCAAGCAGAAGGAGCTGCGAACTGCGTCCAAAAGTTTTCCCTGGATGCCTCGAAAGCATTGTCATGGACACTCGGGAAAAGCGCTGTACTTGTTATCGGTGGGGAGAGGTTTAAAGGGTTCTCCATTGGATTTACTAAAATTTACATTTACATTGACATTTATTTTCATTCAATATAATTTTTACATTATTTCGATTTCAAACTAGAAAGCATTTTTCCAAGAACCAATTTTCAGAATTTATTTTATAAAATTTTCCTCAGTGCCGCGACACACACAGAAAGCGAAACGAAGTTAAGGAAATTTCAAAGGGGTGTAAGTGGGGGAAGTGGGGGAAAACAAGTAGAGCACGCTCGCTTTTCTAACAGGCAAATACAATTCAACAAAAAAGTTTCGCTGCGCTTTGCATAATTAATGTTTTAATGTCAATCATACGCACTGTGTGCCATGAAATATATGCAAACTGATTTTCGCGTTTTCCAATTTTCCCGCAGCCTTTGTCTGCCTAAGAATAAAGTTTCGCTCGTAATTAAATTTGCAGAAATTACCGTTTACCATGCTTAATCTCAAGTTCTTTCCTTTCTATAGTAGCAGAAGGATTTTTAAAGTCGTCACCAATATCCTTGAGAGTTTTATATACACCTTTATTCCTTCGAAAGCGAAAGCCTTCCAAAATGGGGAAATCCCTCAGACACCTGCTGCCAACGAGAAAAGGGAAATTGATTACACATGACACGCCCACCCGCACTAATGTGCAAAAAGCAAACTACAGTGAGATGAAAAATCACAACAAATGCGAGTATTCGCATTCAGCAAACAAACAAAACAGGGACAATGGCAAATAGTAATGGCATTGCCTTTGGCAGCAACTATGGCCCAGAAACAACATCAAACACTTGGCGAGGGATTTTCAGATCCTGCGGCGAACAATGTGACAAACGATGTGTGAAGAGTCGCTGAAGCTGCTCCTGCTCCAGCTCCAGCTCCTGCTCCCGCTGCTGCTGTTGCTCAAGAAATCCTTAAGATGAAGGAGCAAAAAATCCAACCTCACAATTGTCACGGGGCCTGATGGGTTAGGGGTCGGGGCTGGTGTTGGGTGTTTTTTTTTCGCCACGTTACGTATACGCAGCGCTGGATTCGGTCATTTTTCATCCCTGGCACAAAGGGGGAGGACGCCGACGAAGATGACTACAAATCGTGACAAATTCTTGATGCGGGTTAAGTTACACTTTCCCCCTCATTCCTCATTTGTGCCTGGTGATTTCTTCTTTTTGTTTTTTGCTGCGCCAACTTTTCGGCATCCCGGCTCCGGAAGATATTCCAAAATATTTCTGACGTCTGGCGGACATATGCAAGGGATATGGTGGGCTAGACTTAGCCGCCTTCTTTCTTATTCAATTCCGGGCGCCATAAAAATCGAGACGATAAAACGCATAAAAAAGTAAATAAATAGACGCCGCCAAGGGTAAAATGAATTTTAAATATTTCACAGATGAATGCTGCAGCATTTCCGCTGTCAACGCCGCTGGGCTGAGTGGTATACGTACATATATGCTTTTACATTTAAAATTTTTCGGTCATAAATTACACTGGCCAAAAAGAGCGGTTAGCTCTCACAGCTTCCCGCCCACCTGACCATATTCAATGGGAGCGCGTTTTTAATGCAATTTATGGTCGTTAAGGCGACAAAATATAATAAAAATGAATAATATGCCAACTGCTGTGCTGGTGATGCAACACGTGACAGAATCCTGCCACAGGACACACAGAGCGCTCTGAAACACACAGGACAGCGCACATTACCACCGTTCTGGAACCACACACCCACGGAAATTTATGAGTGCCGTAAATAAATCGACGCGCCAAATGTGCGAAACAATGCATAACTCAAAACGGACGCCAAATGAAACGGGAACAGCTCGAAATACATGGCGGAAATATTGAAATATTTATGGAATGTAGGAACAACCACAAAAAATTACGAAAATGTGTGCAAAAATATAAATATAATCAGTGTGTCAAAAATAAACCCAACACTACTCAGGCTCAGAGCCTCCAAGCGGGAAGCACTCTTAATGCTCTCAAATAAAAAGAGACTTGAATAAATGAAAACAAGAATACCAAACACGTGTTCTTTAAAGCAATATTTCTCAAGACATTTCCTACCTCACATTTCCGCACACACAGAGGCGAAGAAATCAAAAAATAAAGGCTTTCGGTGAGGAGCAAGTGCTTTTGGCGACAAAGTCAATCAATAATGCATCTCGTTTTACCAACTCTCATAAGATACAAGCCAAACAATATAAATATTTGATGATGCCATACCATATACACACCTGCACGGGAGTTCGGGCAGAGGGAAATATTAAAAGCCTGGCAGGTGAGAGGGCATTCTGAGAGAGGAAAAAATGCTTTCAGCTACTGCCATAAACAATTCAATTTATCACAACAAGAAACTTATAAAGAACTCTGTTGCCTACATTTTATAATAACAAGTATTGTTAAGAGCTAGCAACGGGAAATAAGATTCAAGCTCGATTAATATCTAATCGGAAAGTGCATTAAAAACTCTTCAAGTACTTGTTCAAATAATCCCCAAAAAGGGTTACCCATTATTGATTAATTTTAATATCTAATATTCCCCCTTTCAAAGCCTTTATTTCACATAAAACTCTATTCCGATTAAAGCGAATCCTGCCCCGCCGCCTGATCATTATCCTGCATACACCTGAGCATGTATAAACATTTATATCAATATACACGAAAAAACATTATTACCAAAGGGGGAAGGGCCCGGGCCCTCATAAAAAATTCACAACGGCTTAAGTAGCTTCAAAGTAGCCTCCAAAACAACAACAAAACAACAACAGAGCAGTGAAAGTGAAAAGTACACAAAACAGGAGGCGTCGCTCTTTGGGCAAAGGAGGCGTGGCAGCTTGTTTTGACCCCGAAATGAAAAATAAAAAAAATATACATTCAGACCCAACTCGGCACGCATGTTTATGTGCTTTTTTACAGCTGCTCTTGGCTTATCTTTTGGCCCCAAAGTTTTTCCAGCATGCGAGCGAACGTGTGTTTGCTCGGAAATGATTTTAAAAATAAATTTTGCGGTCATTTCACTAAATGTTCGGGCCGTGGTCGAGTGGATAAGGGTTAAAAATACTAAGCCGGAGATGAAGGTAGTGGAGGGGTTGGCTTTTAGTCAAATCCATTGGGCTTCCATTCAGCTTGAGCTGGTTTTCGGTCTCACGCGCCGTAGAATTTATTAATAGGTTTTTAAATTTGATAATTATACAAGCCCCTTTCAGGGGGTGGGTGTTAAAAATCAGTCAAGTGCGTGACAAGGAGATCGCAAGCATTTTATTTAGTTTAAATTTCGTTTTCCCCACTGATTACTTGAATAAAAAAAATATTTAACGAGCTTTACAATTTTAGAATTATATAAATTTAAACCTGTTGTAAATTTGGTTTCCAAATTAAATTTAATAGTATTTACTATGCACTTTTCTCAGTGTGCACCCACAGACAAATAATATGTAAGCGCGGACCCTAAGAATTTGCAAAAAGTTTCTGCGTGTTACCTGGTCTCCATTTCCAGCTGCCAAACAGATAAAAACGCACTTTCCAGGTAACGGGGCAGGAAAGTGCGATGGATGGGGGGTTGTGGGAGTGGGAAGGTGCAGGTTTGCTGTGGGAAAGGCAAAGAAAACACATGGAACTTTTGCTTTTTTCTGTTTACTACATATCTTCTCTCTCTGTGTGCGTGTTTTTATATTATTGTTGAACTTTAACAGGGCTACAATATAAATTAAAATGGCGGGCACTCTACGGCAGGTACGGGGCCAATGAAGTTTATGTGCCGCGCACTTTACGCGAAATCATCCCCAAAACCCAGTCTCTCCCCTTTGCACCCAACACCGTCGTGCACTTTGCCCCCTGGTAGCTGCCATATGAAATTATATATCCAGGATACAAACACTCACATGTGCACAGTTGTGAATGTCGATATATATATTTCCTAGCACTTAATACAATTTCTTGGGATTCCTTATTCAGAACGGTAAAGGATTACTGAAATATAAATAGCTTACATTATTGAATTTATTTAGTTTCCTGATGCTTTAGATCAAGTAAAATGTAAAAGGCGCGCTGCTATTGCTTCGGCCGCTGCTGTGTAAATATACAAAGGATATACATGTCCATGTGAAAATGTAGAGCAGAGCCTACAGACAGCAGGACTGAAGGAGATGGCGGAGGATGGCAGGATGTTGAAACAGATTCGACTCTTAATAATTTCCGCACTCGAGTTGATCGAAATCATAAAATTTTATGAGCCTGCCAAGAGCCGAGTAAGTGGAGCATATCTCTCTTTCTCTCTCTTGCCACAGTTTGTTGGCGCAAAATGGCTGCCACATTCAGTTAGTCAGA
The DNA here is from genome assembly GCA_018904815.1 of Drosophila ogumai. Classification (NCBI taxonomy): domain Eukaryota; kingdom Metazoa; phylum Arthropoda; class Insecta; order Diptera; family Drosophilidae; genus Drosophila; species Drosophila ogumai. Next base: position 17,973 of record JAEIIJ010001150.1, read on the forward strand.
GAGTCAATGAGTCAGTCGGTGAGACCCACTGCCATGCACATCCACACTTACATATGTACATACAAAGGGCCCAGGAAAAAGGCCAACAATGCGACAGATAGACAGGCTCAGTCGTGAAAAACGGGGGAAAAACCAAAGAAGGCGTCTGTCAGAAGAGAACCTTTTTTAAAGCCTCCAGCTAAATGAGCGTTAAAGTTATTTTCCTCTATTTTTTGCCACACTCTGTGAAGGAAAGAATATGATAGATGGTTAGGAAGGCCTTATGGGAGTTGGACACAGAATTTGACAAGGGGGTAACACCAAATTAGACTGTCAGAAAGAAGATCTATTGTGCCTTTTATACTACTTTTAACAAAGAAAATAACTTAAAAAAATAATTGTTTTCATACTTATTTTATATCGCTGCCAAGTGCCTATAATTCGAATTTAGAAATACAAACACACAGCTTTAAAAATCATAAACAATGTTCAAAGAGAAAAAATCAAAGACCTGACAATCTTAATCGTTCCCATGAAATATTCCTTTTAGATCAGCTTTTCCCAAGCTTCTCCATCCCACGAAATGCCTGCAAGATTTTGCCAGATTTGATTTTAGCTAACCATAAAAGTAGAACGAGCTCCTCTTGAGTCCTCGAAAAATTCTGACATTCCCGGCTGGCTTTCATTTTTCATCATACTCGCATTATGTGCGAAGCTTCGGCTCCAACTTTTCTGTTTTTCCTGCTGGCTACAATTTGCCATTACGTCGATTTATGCGCTGCTGGGACCGGAGAAGTCCCGCCCCCGCTAAATAATGCACTTGGGAAATTAATTTTGCAGCTCTGGCTCAGCATTGGGATCGCCGGGCGCCGAACGGCGAACATCTCCGCCTGCATTAAGTCATCATTTCTGTGGAGGCATCTGAGAAAGTGCGGGAAATTGCACGGGACGAAATGATTGAAGTTTTTCCTGGCGAAATTCGGAATAAATTAATTCGATTGTGCAGTACAATCTGCTCAATTAGCAGGGCAGAGCGGAGCAGCCTTTGAAGACCTGCGTTTCTGCGGCACTTTGCCCTCAGGCCCTTCACTAATTATGTTGTTTGTGCACTGCTCTCTCTCCCTCGCACCGTCTCTGGGTGATAGCTGCTCGAGCGAGGCCGAAAGGCTACAAGTTTCTGCCATTTCCCTACATGTTTCGCCTCGTCTCCCAAGGCTGTCTTGTTTGGGGTGGCGGCGGAACACCCAAGGATAACAGGCCGGGACAGCAAGGCGAGCATGTTAACCAGCCAAATGAAAGCAGGAAGGCAGCCGGCAAGAACCACCGACAATAAACAACAACAGAGGCAGAGGCAAAGACAGTAAAGTAAACATAAAGCAGTCGGCAGAAGCTAAGAGGAGCGCTAGGGAATATTAGATACCCTTTCAGAGATCGAAAACAAAATAATTCTGGGGAAAAACCCTCAGAGGAAATCTTAATATTCCAGAAAACGGACTCAATATGTTATGCAGAAGTTCAAAAGTATTTATAATCAATTTAAAAATATCTAGAACCAATGTTACATAAATGTAAATCGTTTTAAAAAAATATAAAAGCTTTTTAAAAGCATTTTTTAGTTTAAATGTGGATTTCTCAACAATAAACCAAGGAAATACACCCCTTTTACCCTACAATTACTGGCATATAGGCGGCATCAAAAACAAAAGCCAAGGCCGAAAGCTGTTATGTTTATTATGCCAGGCATGTGAGTTAATTCTTTGGACTGTTGAGGATGCTGTAGTTATTGTTCTTATAGCTGCTGTTGTTGTCTGGCAGTAGGACAGCCACGAAGGCTCCCCCAGACCTAGTGCCTTTGCCCTACCATTTCCCCGAGCTCTTGGCCCGATCATTATTTTTATTTCAGTCGCGTGCATGTAACAGAAAAAAAAAAGTTTGATAAAGATGTTATTTGATATCGCATGCACAGACACACACAGTTCCCAACAACAACTTATAGATAAGGTGCAGGCGGGAAAACACAGGGCAAGCGAAAGGAAAAGTGGAGGAGAGCCCCGAACCCAAAGTGTTGCATACTTATAAGGGCAATCATCGAGGGTGTGCGGTGGCTTGGCGTGAGGGTGTGGGGGTGTGATAAAGACAAAGTGAAAAGTAAGTAGTGCAACAGAGTAAACTGCCAACTAAAACTAGTTAGTTAACTATGTGGAAGTGCATAAATAGTAATTTAGATTCCCTAAAGTAAGTAACTGGAAACTTTGTATAAGCTCAGAGGAAATTTAAATAGGAGTCTTAATGAATATAATAAAATACATGCATATCCCTGTTCGATATTTATATTAAAATAATTTATTGCTTACTAATAAAATCCTAAAGGCATGAACTAATTTAATGCCCTGATTATTCCCATAGGCTTACAATAAAGCTTAATATGAAAGTTATTTGCTTTACTTTGCGGACAAGAGTAAGCTGTAGTTATTATCCTGCCGCTTAAAGCTTCTCGGAGAACCAAGTTTCCTACATATCCAGATAAATACCCCTTGAATCACCGATGGCATGCGGCATTCCACTTAGTTATGCCCAAAAACCTAATTACAGCTACGGTCATAAGACATTACTTCTCATCCATGGAGATTTCGACTCGAAGGCAGAGGAGGCGGCCTCCAACCCTTGTGTTCTCGATTCTCCAGCGCTAACGACTGCATCATTAACCAGAGTAGAAACTCTCCGGCCAATCTGCAACCCCACAATCTCATTATCCCCGAGAAAACCAAGGCAAATTATCGACACGGAGAACCGAACTCCGAACCGACAAAAAATTCAACTTAACTGATACATTTAATTTTATTTATAACGCACGCATGGACAGAGCACAGGAACCACTCTGCGGGTAGTAGTAGTCCTCCGATCATAAATATTAATGCACTCCACGCCACACGGCAAGGGATAAGGGAGGGATAACGATAAGGATGTCTTGAGCAGTTTTCGGGATACCTGAAAGCAAACTTATTGGCTTATTAAAGTCTAATGCTACACGGCGCGGCGTGTGTTTGTGTTAATGGAGCAAAAACAACACCTCCGTCAGGATATGAACCATTAAGGACGTCTACACAGCGAATATATGCACATACGTAGTTAAAGGACGAAACTATATCGCAGTACTAAAATGCTTATGATGAAATTGATTTTCCAAGTATGGGATTATGATAAATAGAAAAAAGAGTATTATTAAAACTTAAAATCCATCTTTAAAAATCGTAATATTTCTCCCAGTGCACCTCCACACCTCCCTAATTTTCTCACCTCGCCATTGAAAACGAATTCACCGCTGCATATTAATGTCTGAATTTTGTGCCACTGCTGGCCGCCGTTATTTAATATCAATGCGGATTCCCCACACCAGAAACAGCCTTATAAATATCCCAAGGAAAAGAGACAAGCACGAAAAGTGAGAGGAAAAACTTTTGGCCGGCAAAGTTAAGCTCATGAAATGGTCAAAACTGTTTAAGCCATGGCCAATATTGGGCATTAAGTGGGCTTTGATGAGAGCGAGCCATACCCATGAATAAGAAAGAAGCCCGGCAAGTTGCTGCCTTTTATGACGTTCCAAAAATCAAGCCAATAAAGTTTCTGGGATGAAACATGAACACATGCCCCCGCTTCCGCCGCTTGGGGACCGAAAGTTTTCAACTCAATTTCGACTCTGCCACATTTTTGTTTGGCATTTTTTAAATATTTATGTTATTACGCTCTGTGCTTAAATTTATGAATTTGCCAAAGTATTTAGTCAATAGCTTAGCGCCGAGCAACAACAAAAACTTTTCGATGCCGGCTGCATATTTCATGGTGTCTCTCTCCCATCGACGAGAGTGGCTAATATTTATGGGAGTGAGGTCCTGAATTTATGTCGAAAGTTTCGGCCCGCTTAATGTGCAGACAGTTGAACAAAGGCCCGGGCCACATTATGAAATCTTAATGGATGGCCCACAGGCAGCGGAAAACTATTTGACTTTCCAAGAAGAAGAAGGATATAACCTGCAATCTAGGCAGTCAAGGTATTTAAAATCTCTGGGAAACTAGGTTATCGGGTTATATATTAATATAGGGAAATATTTTTTCAGAAGCTGTCAATAAATCTTTCAGAACAAACAACTAAATTCAGGACAAGTGCGAATGCTGCAAATGTCAACTGAAATAATGACTAAACCCATCAGTTTAAGCTCAATTGTCTTTAAGCCTTACGTCAACAGTGGAAAGCAATTAGCTCAAAGGTAACGCCGCCATTTACCTTTGCCACTTACAAATTCGCATTAATCAGGGCGCTACAAAAACTGGATAATTTCATTTATTTACGGAATGTCAACGGCTGCCAATAATAATAATTTATTTTGCGCAAACAAAATAAAATCAATTCAATTAAATCCTCAAGCAAGAAAGTTTCAGCCTCTGAAAGTGAAATTGCATTAATTTAATCAACGTTTTAATGCTGTCAACAACGGGATAAATGTTTTCGTTCAGTTCCCGAAGGCGTTATCACGGCGCGCTTTTGTAATTTTCAGAGGTGTGAGGATCCGAGGGGGCTGGCGTACAGCGATTTCGAGTGCAGCTCTACGAAGTGACCATTGTTTTCAAGGCCCCAAACGTCATGGCCCCAAAAACCAACTCGAGCAGCAGCGGCAATTTCCGCTCCAAATGCTCCACTTCGCAGGGGAAATTATTAAAAGCGAAAACGGCGCGCTATTATTTTTTGACACTGATAAATTTCCCAACCAGAGCGGAAGAGTAAACCAGAGACCTTGTGGCACTAACCTCCTCCACCTCCCCCCTCCCTGCCTGAGAATGGCTAACGGGGAAGTAATATAAATCGGTCCCTGGGGATAAATAACTCTGTATTAGTTATGACAGTCCTGCGACTTTGTGTACATGAAGCCAACTGCATTCGGTTCTAGCGCGCTAGTAAGCCAGTGTGTGTGCTCTCGTGGCCTCTGTAATTGTTGGCCATGGCCAGGCATTTCTTTATGGCCAACATAATTATGCAAATTAATATCATGCAAATATGCAGCAGAGAGGCAGCAGAGAGCCCGGAGCAACTCCACCAACAAACAAAAATTATTCAAATTAAATTGCAACGCACACAGAGTTTGTCAGCTCTATCTGAGTAAATTTGTTGTTTGTTTTCCGTTGGCTAAGGGCTGTGGTTAAATAATAAGAAGCGTAATGAAATTAGTTAATGGATCAAAACGGATATTACAAGCTTGGGCAAAGAAAATAGAAATTGGAGCTAAACCTTTTCAATTTGTATAGATAAGAAATGATACCCTTAATAGACAATGCTTTTATGCAAAGCAGAAAACATTGAGGACTTATTTACTTGTACTTTTGCTCTGGTTTACTAAACAAATTATTTTCTCTTCCATTTTCAGATCTGTTTTAAAATCCCAAACAGTCAACAGCAACTAATTTCGCAGTCTGCCAGTGTGGGGCCACCGATTCCGAGGTACGTAAATAAGTCAGAAGGCACTCAAATAAAAATAATAACAAAGAGCCAGAGACCTCAGCTAAGCCCGATGCCACAAAAGATGCCAGAGACAAAAACGGAAAAATGGAGCCAAGTGCTAAACTTTTGGGGCTGACTGTCAGGAATTCGAAGGGAACAGAGAGGGGACAGGCCATTTCTGGTGGCTAAAAAATGCAAAAACTCTGGCCAAGACTCTGTGCGGTGCATTGTTAGCGTGGCGAATATGCCACGCCCACAAATATATAGAAATAAAGGGGCGTGCAGGGTAGGGGTTGAGTGTGTTTGAAATTCTTCGAAGCAAATGTCGCGCATTGTTTGACTGGAACTATTCTGTAAGTTATTTCTTTATTTTAAGTCACGAACGCGCTCCATTGTAATATTCTCTTTTTATTATTATATTTTTTCGCTGTTGTATGTATTTTTGACCCTTTACACACACCCACACCATGCATATATGCGACTTTTTGCAAATTTTTGAGGGAAAAGAGCAGGAAACCCTTTCTTTGGCGACATGCTTAAGCTCGAGCTTTATGAGGCCACTAAAAAGGGGAAGTGAATGCAATGGAGAGGAGATGTGCAGCAGCGGCAATATATTTTTGGGTGTGTTAAGTGTGTGTGCTTTGAAACACCTAAAAAAAGGACTCTAAAACTCGCTTAGAATAATTTTTATAATTTGTATACTGTCAGTTATTTGGTATTATATTTTGGTAAATAGATTTAACTATAAACATAATTTATATACAAATTTAATGAAATTATGATTGAAATTTTTCAATAATTCGTAAATTCACATTCTGGTACCAATAGTTTCTCCGAGTGCTTCTGAGAAGGTTCGGAGTACGCGCATTTGCTGGTGTTAAGTCAGCTAAAAGCCTTTGGTCCACACAACCACTTGAATTTTCGGCTCCAGCGCAACTTTTTAGAAAAACGGATGCAAGCTGAATTACTGGAGATAGAGAAGCGGGGAGCTGGGAAAGTCCCGGGTATTTCTGGCTTTACAAAGCCAGATGACTATTTGTGGGGACGGGCATGAGTTTTCGGGGATGGCTTGCCTTGGCTTGGCTTGAGGGTCAGTGAGCTCGGAAAAGTTTTATGCGAGCGCCAAAAGTGCAGTCAACGCACTTAAGGGGAACAAAGTCTAAAAATATGAGTTGCGAATGGGATTGCTAAATGTGCAGAAACTGGACCAGGGGAGCCGGGAAGCAGAGGAGTTCCCCCGGCCAAAAACTGCGAAAGTTTTCGTTTAAATAAATGTGGCAGCTTAGCCAGAAGGCAAGCTGGCTGTGGCAATAAATTCCGTAATGAGGCGAAATGCGGCGGGAATTTTGTTAAAATTGATTAGAAGCGGCTACCAAAAGGAAAGAGTCCTTGAAAGTGTGACGACACAAGTTTAATAATTGATATTGCCTGAGCAGAGAGCAGAGAGAATTTCTTAAACCACAAATATGTTGTATTTAAAGTGTTAAAATTTTATTTCTAAAGTGAAAGGTACTAATTAATTAATTAAAATATGTTTTTCCCTTTTTGAATATATCAATTTGTAATAGGCTAATATTTGATCAATCAATACATTTATTTGCTAATTTAACAAAGCAAAGGGTTATAATTCCTTTGCATATAAACATATACTTTATTTGTTATCGAAATAACATTCAAATTAAAACTCTACCTGGAATTAATTGTCCATATGTATAAGTACTTAAAAAAAAAGCTATTTAAGAGGACATGGCAAACATTTGTAACTAAATTCACGTTTAACATATCATTGCTGCAAATATTTGGTTAACTTTACAGCCTATGAACCATTCATTTATTTGTTTAACACACATTTGCTACTATTTCCCTCCCACCTGCACCCTCCTTCTCTTTTTTCAAGTACTTTTTTTCTGGTTTCTCTGGTGAAATGATTTATTGCGTAAATTTCATTAATTTGCTGCGCTGTCATAAAAGCGAAACAAACAGGAGAAAAAAAAAATGGAATAAAATAAATTTGATTTGCTTCTGTATATGCTTTGGGTGTATGTGTGTGTGTGAACGTGTGCGTGTTAAACAAATTTTTATGGGCCACCTATGGGGCGCAGCATACACTCCGAATGGTATTTATGACCGCGCCGCCAGAGAACTCATTATACGATCCCTCTCTCGAATTTTAAAATACTTGTATATTTTACGCCCCTTATTTTGTATTTTTATTTTATTTTGGCAGTGTCAGGAACACATGTTGGAGCTCGGCTTTTCCCTTTATTTTTAACGCTACGTGTCAAAAATTAAAAATAACACCCACTCGTCGTCTCTAGGCCAAGTTTATCAAGTTATATCCTGCTGTTGTCTCTGACTCCTCATGCATATAAATCCGTCCGTAATAGATCGTGTCTAATTTATGAGTAACGCGAGCATTACAACAACGAATATTACATCGCAGAATACATGCACACACATGCGTGATTACGTGGGTCTTGTGGGACCCTTTTAGGAGGTTATTTGAATTTCCTAGGAAATATATTTCATCATATAATAATACAAAAAAAATATATTTTTAATGATAATAATAAATAAGTAAAAGTATTCCTTTTATAATAATTCTCTTAATAATAATATTTTTTAATAAATTAAGTGGACTTGTCTGTAGTCCGGAAAATCCTCCAAGATGGCTAACAGACTTTAACCGCTAATTAAAATTCTAAATAAATATACTAAACATATCACAGAAAGAAACAATGAATTATACAAAACAAAAGAGCATTCAAAGTCGGTTTGACAATGCCAAAGCAAATCCCTTGATGCTTTCTTTTTCGGTACACTTCTAATTTACGCCTTGCGTGTGCTCTTGGCCAAAAACTGTTGGCCCGGGTCGAGCATTTCCCATTAAGTCTGCAGCTGCTTTACTCATAATTCATGCCGCACACACCCACTGGCACCCACACATATGCACACAGAGACAGTCACAGATTGGGGCATGTTAATTTGTAGGCCAGTGCAAGCGGAAGTCCTTTTTGAGGTCTTTAAACGCAAATGAAAGGCAGGACGAAGCTTTTACTGCCTGCCAAGAGAGCCCATGTATCACTTGTGTAGCTCTCTATGTCCATCCCCTCACACCCCAGCACCCTCGCAGTGCGTGTGTGTTGCTCTAAATTAGATTTTCATTTGTGTTTGGGGGCGCTGTTCTTTCGGTTAGCCTTTCTCCCTTCCTAGTTTTATCAGCCAAAAGGACTATCGCACTTTACGACCGGCACATAAAACCCTTTTACGGAGCTGTGCCACAAAAGACAGAAGTAGTCTAGGGGCCCGAAATCAATGCCGAAATTAATTAATCCAGTCAAGTTGAAGCCGTCAGAAACCGTCAACAAAACCAAAGCACTAAAAGCGTAACACATGTGGAAAGAGATCTTTGTAAAAACAAATATAGAAACATGTAGTGAAAATCTAGCTCTGTATATGGAAAATAAATTAATTCTTAGTTTCATAATTATTTCTCTATATTTTTTACCTTTGCCGGGTATAATAATAATAGTAATAATATTTATATAATAAAAGAAACAAAATACTGATTTTTTACTCACCCACTTTTGTTGCTTTTGGCGTTGTCAATTGTCGAGATGCCTTTCCTCTTTTTCCAAATTTTTTCTGAACCGCATTGCTTAGAGTTTTTCAGATTTCCTACTGATTTTCGTGCGTTAATCCGATACTGATCCTTCCGGAGGGATGGTTTTTCACGACGTTTTTCCCGTTTTTCCGCACTGCAAAAGGAATACAAACTATCTGGAACATTCAACAGTTTCGGGAGCTGCCAAACAATGTGCAAACAATTAACTCATTACAGGCGCTCATTAGGTGCCACAAGTTGATTAAAGCCTTCAAAACTTTGCCGAAAAAGAATGTTTGAATGTTTGTCTCCTGCCCTACTCCCTTAATTTCTTTGCCCCTCATCCCCCACAGAAAAAAAGAAACAACACAAACCCAAACAATTTGCTCCCTGGCGGGAGGGAGACTTGTGACAAGTGAAGTGCCACTCGAAATATGCCCAAGATAAAAATGTTTGCTTGGTGTTTGGTTGTTTCGCTTCTTGTAGACGCAAACTTGGCGACGGCAAACTTCTTAAAAATACTTAAGAAGCGATAAATATCGCAAATATATACGGATATATGTACATACATATACGCACACGCACACGAAGGGTGGAGCTCGTTCGGCTCTTGAAAGTTGGCTCAAGTTGCCTATTTGTTTCGCTCATTTTGTACAGATATGATAAGCAAAGTTGTACTACATTATAAGTAAATGAACTTGATCTTTAAGCTTGGTATTTATCTTTATCGTAATTAATTAATAATTATTTAATTCATTTTTAAGTATTTTTCTTTTATATATTTATAAATAAGTTTGCGAAGGTAAAATCTTTAAAAATGTTCATTTTTACAGAATATAAACCTATTATTTCTCCCGCAGCTGTATATATTACAACCAAAATTGGCGGAATTCTCCCCAGACTCTGTCCCACGCTTCCAGCCAAAAAGCACTTGTTGTTGCTCCTTGGCTGTTCTCATTATCTTTTAACGTTATTATTACATTGCATACTTTCTGGGTTTCTGGGGAGCTTAGCTGTCATGCCATTCCCATTATTTTCTCCGTTCCGAAACAAATTCCGCCTGTTTGCTTGATTATTATATTTGTTTTTGGCTTTTGTTTTCGTTTCGCCTGGCTTTTGCTTATTAAAAAGTTGCCATCGATTATGCGAAAAGTTTGACATCCAAATATTAGAAACATGGCAGGGGACCGCCTCAAAAAAAGTATGAGTAAAGAAATTTGGTTGCCTGGCAAAAATCTAAAAAAAAGTGACTTTAATTGAGTCCAAAAAACAAAAAAAAAACCTTCAACACGCGCCGCAAAAATCAATAGGCCAAAGGTCAGCTGCTAATTGGCTAAAGGTGTCTGCGGTAATTTGGCAACAGGTGGTCTAATTAGGTGATGTTAAAAAAGTTAATTTTTAAAGCTTATTAACTATTTACATATACTTACTTAACAAGGGACTATGAAATATTTGTATATCTAATTTTATTATTATTCTTAATTGATTATAAAATCCTTTACCTTGAGTTACGAGCATATAAACTCATATTTATTGAAGATTACAGAAAATCGAGCAGAATTTTGATTGATGTCGAAAACTGAATTCCCCCAAATCTTATGTTCCCTTGGTCTTGCTTTCGAGAAACACTTAGATATATAAGTAAATAAAGCCCACCCCATAATTTATTTGCACATATTTACAAGGACTCCGCTCTCTTGTGTCCTGGCAAACAATGAAATCAATTTAGAATAGACTTTTTAGCAAGCACACACATATCGCCTAAGCCTAATCTCATTTCTGGCTCTCTGCTCTCCTTGCAGTTATTATAGACAAACAACCGGCGGCGACTAGGCCAAGTCTATTAACAGAGCAAACAAAGGCAAGCCGCCAAAGGAAGCAGCGGGCGGAGGAGTCTCCAAAAACACCAGAAAGTATCCAGAATCCAGAATCGAGCAAAGGAAAATCCAACAGAATCCAGCGAAAAGGCAAAAGAATGTGAGCCAGGAGCCGGCAATGAGAGGGCCAAAACGACAAGGGGCGCGGGCGCCACAATTGAAACAGTTAGCTGGCAAATCGGATTGCGAATCAGCTGTGTATTGACACAAGGAAATCGTTAGAGCCGGCTTAGCCCAGCAAGAGGCCAAATTTAAAATTAAAAGTATATATAAAGCAGGCAGCAGCCCGTCGGAATCGGAATCAAAGTGATATGCTAATGCCGAGGAGCAGTCAGCGAGTGTGGCATGAATATTTCATGAGCAGCGAGCAGTGAGCACCCCGAGCTACCCCCTCTCGATGACAATAAGCCGGCTCCGGGAATAGCAATCAGTGAGAAAGAGTGAAACCGGCGACACGATGACGGAGCTAAGACGGGCTAATGGTCTCCACAAGCAGCACTCGCTGAGAGGTGATCGCCAGGTGCATCCCCTGCTGCACTCGTTGGCGGATCACGGCTGCAATCTGAGCAGCGGTGGCAACAGTGCGGCCAGCACCACCAGCAGCAGCACGGCCACGGCCACCACGGCTCTCGGCGGCGGAGGAGCTAGTTCCGGTGGAGGATGTGGTCTGGCAGCGGCGGTCACCGCCCAGCGCAGCGTGGAGTTCGACGAGCACGACATCTTCTACGTCTCCCCATCCAAGCGAAAAGGTGCCCCAACAGGTAGGTTTTACACCAAGAAAACAAGGTTTCTTTGCCACTGAAAACTAAGAGACACTATTTTATTCCTCTTCATAAGGTTCCTCTGGAAATGTGGTAACCTTTTCAAATTTCGTGAGCGAGCAGCGCCTGACGCCGTCGTCATCGAACCGCGGCTCCCTCAAGCGGAGCAAGGGCCGCTCCAATCAGTCCCTGTGCAGCTGCGATGCCGGGGATGAAGCCCAGCTGGATCTGCAGCCGAATGCGGCCAGACCCCTGTACGAGTACAGTCTGGAACGAAAGCGCAAGACACACACCTACAGCTGCGAGCAGAACGCACAGATACTCATGAGACTGGAGCGCGAGCGTAATCGTAAATTATCGCTGACTGGCATGGAAACGGGATTGGGAATCGGATTGGGAGTAGGATCGGGATCTGGTGTGGGATTTGGAGCGGCAGCAGGAGGAGGAGGGGACCCCGGCCAGGTGAGTGAAATCCCCGCACCACTTTGTGTAATTGTAATTGTAATCATGAGCAGCCAGCGGCGGCACGTGCCTCCTCAATGATTTTCCTCCTGATTTTCCACCTGGGCTTCAGCCGCTGCCGAGTTTCGAGCTCCTGCAACAGGCAAATGCGATAAGCAAACAGAGCGTGGCACGTACCTTGGTGTAGGGCGTACGGCGGATGGTGTGTGTATGCTACACCAGGTAGAACACCGACACTGACTAACTGACTGACTCCTGCCACATCCCCCTAGCTGCTAGTCCAAGGACCAAGTGGAGTTGAAGTTCACTGAGCATTACCTCAAGTACCAAACATACACATGCGAATTTTGATTGTTGTTGTAAATGCATTCCATGGGGAGTGATGCGAAATCGATAAAATTATTAAACAGGATGCCAGGTGAATGACAGAGAAAATAAACTTACTAGGATATACTCCGTCTTTAAGAGATTAGCCATGAAAATAAATAAAGTGTAATAACAGCAAAGATTAACTAGGTTGTTAAGTCTTCCAAAGCTGAATACCTACTAACAACTAAATAATATATCCAGGAACTATTATTAAAATTCATCTAACGACGTAAAAACAATCATAACGAAGTAGGTCAAGCCTCGAATCTGTCCGAGTTGTCAGAATAGTTCGAATAGCCCGCTCAAAAAGCTATCAGTTTACTTTCAACATTCACACTAGCAACACAGATATCGATAATTTCGATATCCCCTCCGTGACATTCGTTACTGTTTTTGATAAACAAATATTTACAGGGAAATTTTAAGAGATATACAATCGTGCCCCAAATTGGCTTACACTATATCTACAACGGTCACACTTACTAACGTCGATCTTGAAAATTTTGATACCTTTGTCGGCAAACAGTCACCATGGACATGCGAATGTTAGGCAGTACGATGTCCTCGGGCAGCGCCATCCAGTCGACAGCCTCGCTGGTCAGCAAGACGAAGCGGCCGAAGAAGCAGAAGCTGCCGACCTTTGACCTGTCGCTGGAACAGAAGATGGACATTAAGAAGGCTTTCGATTTATTCGATACCCAGTGCACGGGATTTATCGAAACCAAGGAGCTGCGCGTGGCCATACGCGCCTTGGGGTTCGAGCCCAAAAAGGAGGACATCAAGCGCATGATGGATGAGATTGACAAAGATAAGACTGGAAGGATTGCCTTCAATGATTTTTTGTATCTGATGCACCAGAAAATGTCCGAAAAGGACTCCAAGCAGGACATGATGAAGGCGTTCTCCTTTTTCGATGACGATCACACCGGAAAGATATCGTTACGCAACCTGAAGCGCGTCGCCAAGGAGCTGGGCGAAAATCTCACTGACGAAGAGCTGCAGGAGATGATCGACGAGGCCGATGCCGACGGCGATGGCGAGGTCAGCAGAGAGGAGTTCTTCAATCTCGTAAAGACAACCAACTTGATCTAGGACGCTTATTATTTATTCAGCTTTTTTCCTTTTTTTGTCTTTTCTTTAATGTCGGGGAAACGAAGTTCTTTCTGACACTGCCACTTCATACCAACACTTACAGTACAACATCTTGATGAAGTTTGGATATGCTTCGGTTCAATAAAGCAAGGCAATGTAAATGCACTTGGTCCTTTCAATTATTCTAGGATTTGTCATTTCAGTCTGTCCTGCAATTACAAAAATAAAAGCCCGTTGAGGATAAGACCTATGCGCACTAAGCTTAGGCAGGTGTACATATCCGGGTCTATAGTATACCCTGTTTTTATAAAAAAAAAAAATAATAAATAA
>JAEIIJ010001174.1:0-21313 GCA_018904815.1 Drosophila ogumai
ATATATATTTATATTTATTAAATATTTAATTTTGCGCCCATTCCAATCGGAACACAGCTCCAATAAAAATGTAAATAAAGGATCGTGGCTCCAGAGAGCGGGAGAGTAAAAGCTGGAAGGGAGAGACACGCTCTCTCTCTTCCAGCTTCCCGTTGTCATCCGTATTCCGCCATTCCTTTTCATTCCATTTTCGCTCAAAAATTTTTTGGCAGGAAAAAAGCGCGCTCCTACGAAAACGAGCCAAAAACGGGAAAAAACTGTCGGAAAATTGCGGGAAAACATTCTCTGTGACGGGAAACATTTCAGCCCGGAAAAAGCCGAAAAAATCTAAGCCCGGATTGCGTAGCGATCGGTTTTATTTAAGTTTTAGTTTTGTCCTTGTGCAAGTGCGAGAGCGAGTTAGACATAGCGCGTGGCAGTGCCAGTGATGCAAGCAAGTCCCGTTAGTTAGATCGGACAGAGAGAAGCGGAGAAAGGAGTAAGGCAAAAGGACGGGCAAAAAACGGCCAGTGCCGTTCGTTTTTTAGTTTTTGTTTTTTTTTTTTTTTAGCAGTCTCCATCTTTGCGTCGTCTTCCGGTATTCCAATTTATATCATTTTTCGCTCATTTTTTTTTTTCTGTGCAAAAGCAAGTGGAACAGAGAGTGCCAGTGAGTTTTTTTAAATATTTTTTTTGTGTATGAAAAACAGAGAAGTGTTTAAAAAAGAAATGATCGGAATATCGACGGACTTCCCGCTACAAGTGAGTAATATCATTCAGTTATGTATGTACATATGTATATTTCAATTTGTTTTTGTTATTTTCTGCAACTTTTCTTATGCACCGTTATTTTAATCAAAGGGAAACAATATTTTGTCATCTGCTCTCAATTTTTTCATTAAATTCACTTTCAAGTGGCGCGCCTTTAGAAGGTGTGACCAAGGTGACGGGCAAGACCAGTGCTGCAAATCGCACGTCGCCCCCGAGTCAGCTGTTGACGCATAGAAACTCGAAAAAAGCGTTGTTGCTCATTTTTGGCTTATTGGCAAATCAGTTTCGAAATAAAGGACGCGAATCCTGGCGAGCAACGGCCAGCTGGGAGCCGCCACCATGCTCAAGTCCCTCAAGCCGGACACATACGCCGGCATGGCGAACGCCAAGTGCGGCGAGATCTACTTCCAGAGCCTGCACAGCTTCCGCATCGACTGCGCCTTCTGTGAGATGAAGAGCTTTGTGTTCGGCGACTTCCTGCTCCACGTCCAGAACGTGCACTTCGAGAACGGCCTGCTCAAGACGGAGGCAGAGGCCGAACTGAAGCAGGAGCGTGACCAGGCCTCGCCGGTGCCGATAGTGGCGCAGGTAAATCCCTTCGCCTGGTATGAGATTGGCGGCCAACGTGATGACGACGACGATGACAGCGAGGACGACGAGGCGGCCCTGCCGACTGGATTGGAAGAGGAGGACGAGCGGCCGGGCAGGGCCATCATGAAGTGGGACAACTCTGGCCATCTGGCCGGCAGTGAGTCCATGCGACAGGTGAGGGCCCTAAAGGTGGACTACAAGGAGGAGGATTCCGAGTGCGGCCTGGAGCTGGACCACGGCCGAGACCGCGATGTGGATCCGGCGGACTCGCTGGGGAGCGAAATCCAGTCCCACTCCCGCCACGCCTGCCCGCACTGCTCGAAGAGCTACCAGAGCCGCAAGACCCTGGAGCGGCACCTGCTTCGCCAGCACAAGGACGCCAACGCTGCCATAGATGATGCAGATAGCGAGGATGCCGACTACGAGCCGCCCAAGGAGAAGGCCGGAGCCGGAACAGGGCCGCAGGAGCACAAGTGCGAGCACTGCGACAAGGTATACCACGGGAAGTACAGCCTGCGGCAGCACCTGAAGCGGGAGCACAGCAACGACAACAACGACGGCGAGGGTGGCACCAGCACATTCACCTGCCTGGAATGCGAGGCGGAGCTGCCGCGCCTTCGTCTCTTGGACGAGCACATGGTACAAGCGCACGGCGGTGCCGCGTGTGTGGTATGCGGCCGCCGCTACAAGACGCGCCACGAGCTGAAACGTCACCAGCTGAAGCATACCAGCGAACGCAACGTGCCCTGCACGCATCCCGGCTGCGGCAAGCGCTTCTTCACCGTCCGCCATATGCGGAACCATGGCAAGGTGCACACCGAGCAAAAGAACTTCGTGTGCGAGAGCTGCGGCTATAGTTGCCGTAACAAGGAGACGCTGCGCGTCCACATCCGTAGTCACACCGGTGAGCGGCCTTTTGGATGTCAGGTGTGCGACAAGCGCTTCCCCTCCCACTCCGGCCTCAGGGAGCACATGGCCATGCATTCCACGGAGCGGCCGCATGTGTGCGGCGTCTGCGGTGCCACCTTTTCGCGACAGAAGGGGCTCTATCACCACAAGTTCCTCCATGCGGACACCAAGCAGTTTGTGTGCAAGCTCTGCGGCAATGCATACGCCCAGGCGGCTGGACTCGCCGGACACATGCGGAAGCATCGCAACGACGAGCTCCATGGCTAGGGAATTAGGGGAGCGTGGATAGTGAATCGTGGATACTAGTTAGTGAAGTGGTAGTAGGGACATAGTCTAAGCCGTACGTGGTACGTTTGTATCTTCCAATTCCTTTCGACTTTAGGCTTAAGAACTCAGGCATAGGCTATAGAAGACACCGTCTAAAAAAGGTGTATAATCAATGATTTCTTACTTTATATATAGATTTCTTGTTTCTAAGAATTCGTAAAAGAGAGAGGGGAGACGGGTTACATGTTCATTTCACTAACTTGTAACCAATTCGAGAGTTTGATGGGCAAAAGATGACTTTGTTAAGGGATCAGAGGGAGAGATCGGGCTTCCAAATCGAGTTGGTGCTTCCCTGGTTCTCTTTTTCTGGCAAATATTCGAGTATTTCTTTGTTTTAGGGTATATATAAACAAGTTATCTTTGTAACCCTGTAACCGTTAGTGGGATTTAATTGTAATCACGACAAGCGGATGTGGCTAACAATTCGAATGGTTAACCGCGGTTAACCCTTTTTTTGTATTGATCGAAAATATATAACAGAATCTGATTCACAAAGAGCTGCAGCAGGCAGCAGCCGCGTTTAAAATTAGCCATCCAATTTGGTTTTGACAGCAATTAATCGGGCGAGAGCCAAATGCCAGGCCAAGTGGAGGATAGAGATACGCGCCGCGTCTAACAATAGTCCCTGCGATTACATTTTGGCACAACACGCGCACGCCGCCATGACGACAGCCCCGGCACATTCAGTAGCTTCTGTGGCCTCATCGGATTCTGGGAAGGACAAGGATAGCCCGCGTCTCATGTGCGAGTACTGTGGCCATAGGACTCGGCTCTTGTGGAATCTCCATGTCCATCAGCGGCGTCATACCGGCGACTTGCCCTTCACCTGCCAAACCTGTCAGGCGCGCTTTGCGGCCCGCTATCAGCTCACCACGCACCTGGAGCGGCATGTAGACGCCGCCGAGCGGCGTCTCCGGCACTTTTGCACCGTCTGCAATGTGGGCTTCTCCAGCTACCGGGCGTTGTATCACCATCGGCCGCTGCATGAGGACGAGAAGCGGTACAAGTGTCAGCAGTGTGACAAGCAATTCGCCCAGGCGGCGGGCTATGCCCAACACAAGCGGTGGCACCGCCAGCGGATACAGCGGGTGGCAACGGATCAGGCCATGGAGCCGACGGAAAATACTACGAATTTGGTGGCCGGTAGTCAAGATCAACATATGCCTAGTCTGGACTGACTCAAGGAAGCCCTTATTCATTAAATTCACAAAACAATAATAAGACGTTGCGTTTTCTCTCGATTTTTGTTTTCAAGTTTTAAAGTTGAGCATTTTTAAGCACTAAACAACCGTTAACTCCACAACTGCCACACACTCTCTGGGGTTTTCCAGCACTAGCTACAGTCTATCGTTTATCGGCACAGCTGCCAAACGAATTCTCGGTTTGTTTACAAACGTTTCAGTTTGGATTTGGATTTTTATGTTATCTGAAAACGGTGCGGTTGGTGCAGGATGCTGAGACACTGCCTCGCCAACGTGGACTATGCCCGCCTCCACGCCCAGCAGCAGTTACGCCCCAAATGCGGGGAGATCTTCTACGAGCAGGAGGCCAATTCCTTTCAACTGATCTGCCTCCTGTGCGAGATGAAGCATTTCACCTTCGAGGACTTTGGCCGGCACATTCGGAACGTGCACTTTGACAAGCAGGGCAGGCCGCTCACGGAGACGTTCACGATGTCGGCCGCCGCCGCCGCCGCCGCCGCCGAGCCTTTTCCCACAAGAATCACGGCCGCTGCAGAGCCGCATCTCGACTTGCTGTGGAAGGAGGAGGGCCTAGATGTCGAAGCAGAGCCCGAAACGGACGAGCTTAATCCACTGCGCATACTGACAGTGGATGAAAACCTGACTGTTGCCGACGAAACAAAAGATTCACCGCCCTGGCACTCAGATCGCAAGGATTTCTCCGATTTTGAGAGCGAAAATGAAGATCTAGAGGCGGAGACAGAGCTAAAAGATATATGCGGCAGCCTAAAAGACGAGGAGGAGGAGGATCAGCAATCAGTATTCAAGGTAATCAACACCATTGGCACCATAACAATCTATATATATATTAATGCCTCGCCGATGGTTTCGCAGCAGAAACAACGCCAGCCCAAGGACTACAACTGTCCGCACTGTGATCGCAAGTACACCACACAGAAATACCTGAACACACACCTCAAGATGAGTCATCCGCATCCGCAGGCCTTCAAGTGCGGCGACTGCGAGGCCACCTTTGATGCGGATCGGGCTCTGGCCCAACACCGGCGCAAGGCGCACACAGAGTTTGGCTGCCAGCTGTGCGAGAAGGTGTTCAAGAGCTCCCGCTCCCTGCTGCGCCATGTCCAGGGCCATTCGGGCGTGCGGCAGTTTAAGTGCGAGCACGAGAACTGCGGCAAATCCTTTGTGAACCAGCACAATCTTACCTCACACCGACGCGTCCACAGTGAGGAGCGCAACTATGTGTGCGAGCTGTGCGGCTATAGGTCCCGCTACCGCGAGGCCCTCATCGTTCACCGACGCACCCACACCGGCGAAAAACCGTTCCAGTGCCAGACATGCGATCGTTGCTTCGCCTCCAAGTCGCTGCTCAACGAGCACCAGGCTATGCACTCCACGGAGAAACCCTTCAAATGTGACAAATGCGACGCGGCCTTTTCGCGGCCCAAGGCCCTCTATCATCACAAGCACCTCCACCTGGGCGTCAAGAAGTTCAAGTGTAAGATCTGCGGCAATGCCTACGCCCAGGCGGCGGGTCTTTCCGCTCACATGCGGGTCCACAAGCTCCAGGCGGATACAGCCAGC
Organism: Drosophila ogumai; assembly: GCA_018904815.1. Taxonomy (NCBI): domain Eukaryota; kingdom Metazoa; phylum Arthropoda; class Insecta; order Diptera; family Drosophilidae; genus Drosophila; species Drosophila ogumai. The sequence goes on from JAEIIJ010001174.1 coordinate 5,361, forward strand.
GATGCGACCACAACGACGGCCGCGACGGCTCCCATGGAGCTGCTGTTTACCTTCTGACCAGCAGAAATCACATAGTTGACCTGTACATATGGTATTTTAAGTCATAGTTGCCACAAAGCTGAAGAAAGTATTGACTTAGTTTGTAAATTAGTTGGAAATATCCTGAAAGGCAGAAGATTTAACTGAATTCCTGAAGCGTTGTCCTTATTTGATAAGTTAGCTGTGTCTTAAGCCTGGAAAATGTAGACGAAGTTCGAGAAATGGTCTTAGATTATAGACAACTTAAATCCAATCCGATGTACGGTGATATTTTTGTTTTTAAACTCGTTCAGGACTTAAACCCTGGAGGATTCCCCCCGCAACAACAGAGTAAACCAAGTCGTGCTATGGCTCAACATTTATTTCGGAACAGGAACTTATAACTATTCGCATAATGGTTACAGATCCGGTATATATATATCAATATAGTACAGCAGTTAATAAGCACAATAACACCGCGGTATCCAAGACAGAGGCTGGAGTTCCCACATGAGACATATGTACACATTGGCCAGTCCAGTCCCGCCTAACACTATCCTAGAGAGACGCACAAAAAAAAAATGTGGGGGTAGGGAAAACAATGACTAGAATGAGAGTTCAGGGGCAAGGCAGCATCTTAGATGCGCCCCAACAATACATGATAACATATGGGCTTAGGCCCACACGCGAATGGTATAGTCCCAGCTGCCGGTGGACAGGGCAGTGCCATCGGGCGAGACCTGCACGCAGGACACCTTGTTCTCGTGCCCGTACAGCAGGCAGACGCGCTCCGACTTGAGTGTGTCCCACAGGTTGACTGTGTAGTCGTTGTAGCCGGCAAACAGCAGACGTCCGCTGACCGAAAAGTCCACCGAGTTGACGCCAAAGATGATGCTCTCCTTGGCAAATACAGCCACCTCCCGATCCGCCCGCATGTCGTACAGCCGGCAGCTGCTGTCGTCCGAGCCCGTGGCAATGGCATCGCCGCATGGATGGAACTTGACGCTATTCACATCCGACTGATGGCCCTCAAAGGACTGCACCACATGACCCGAGCGCATGTCCCAAATGAAGGCCATGCGGTCACAGCTGCCGGAGACGAAGGTGTTGCCCGTCTCGTTGGGGGCCAGATCGATGGCCATCACGTCGCCGGAGTGACCGTGGAAGCTCTGCAGCAGCTGGCCCGACTCCACGTCCCACAGGGCGCACGTGGAATCACCGCTGCCCGTGAGGATCTGCTGGTCCGAATTGGGGTAGATGCAGCACGACATGTAGCTGGTGTGGGTGCCCACGGTACGCTTCTTGGCGGCCATCTCCTCATCAGAGGTGATCGGATAGACGGTCACCTTGTTGTCCAGCCCGCCGCAGGCCACGAAGTTGCCCGATGGCGCGTAGGCGCAGGCCATGATCCAGGTCGTGGGCATGGTAACAGCGTGCTCCTTGTTCGTTGTGAACGCATCCCAGATGATTAGGCGGCCGTCCTGCGAGGACGAAATGATGTGGCGCTTGTCGGGACTCCAGTCGGTGCACAGGACCTTCGCCTGGTGGCCCTTGAGCACCTTGCGCGGCTTGATGTTCACGTAGGCGATCTGTTCCAGACGCTCCGCGATATTCGACAGGTTGACATCGTTCAGCTTCTGGCGCTCCTCCTCCAGTTTGGTCTTTAGGTTCTCCGCCTCCCGCACCAAGCTGGCCATCTTCTCGGTGGCATTCGCGTTCGCATTGCTCGCTGGCACGGCGCTCTCGGACATGGCTCTGCTCGCTGGCTGGCTGCCTGGCTGGCTCTCACGGAGATGGAGTAGGATCTCTGTCCTAATGCGCCGTAACTTCCCTGGACTCCGGGTTCAGCCAGATGCGGACAGCGAAAAATCAATGGAAAGCCTGGCGAAAAAAAGTGTATACGCGAATCGAATCCAAACCGAATACACAACGACGAAGGGCGCCACTTAACCAACACTGCACGGGTTATCGATAGCATGAATACCGTTAAAGCTGACGAAATATTTTAATAAACTGAACACTTAAATAAGCGGGGAATTTAGGGTTAAAATTAAATTACATCTAAATAACAAGTACAGCTTTTCCACATACGCTTAAAACTTGTTCGATTAAATCATTTCTAAAAATTTAAAACGATTTAATGTATAATTGAAAAATGAATCAACTATAGAATCAATTTTATTTCCAGCTCAATTAACAATAAACTTCTCATAAAAACAAGTTATTTGAACATCGACGCCTCGAGCTTAATTATTGCACCGTTAACTAACACTGAACCACCAGCTGGTGTCAGGAGCGTGTGTTGAAAATTTACGCAGGAGTTTTGTTTAAATAATAATAAATTACTATTATTATTATATATATAGTAGATTATCAAATGAATTTGCAAAATTAGGTTGAATTTTCACGCATAAAAGGATCAAAAGCATCCCAAACCCCCCTGGCAGCTGCCCCTGTCTGGTGCCCGTTTTGATGCGATTAGGATTTGGGTTGTGGTGGTTGCATTTATCAAAAGAAGCGACGCCAATGGAAGGAATCCAGTAAACCGCCTGCCCAGTAACCAAGCGGACATGATCAGGCTGCTGCCGACGCCGCCTTCGAATTCACCCGGTGGCTACCACAACCTCCTATGCGGCGAGGTTCTGTACAGCAGCCCGGCCAGCTACGATGTCTGTTGTTCGCTGTGCGGCCAGCGTCTGGCGTTGGACAGCTTCCCAAAGCACTTTCGGACGCAACACCTCAGCGCAAGCGAGCCGGAGAGCGACCCCATTGCCCAAGAGGAGAGCGGCGAATCGCTGGAGAATGAGGAGGAGTCCGTGAAGGAGGAGCCGAAGCCAGAGCCGGAGGTGGAAGCACCGCCCCAGCTGCGAGCGACGGCCATGAAGAATACGTTGGTGGAAACGCAAGAGGACCTGCTCGACATGAACCTCGACTGGACAAGCGATCAGCTGGTAACCAAAGAGGAACACGAGGAGGACGAGGATGATAATCACAAGGACGATGATGACGTTGAGTCTGGCCAGGCCAGCCAGGTAGACGACACCAAGGACATGCTGTTCCAGTGCGATCATTGCGAACGAGCCTACAACAGCAAGCGCAGCCTGCAGAGCCACCGACGCCTCAAGCACAGCGATGCGGTCGTTGGCGCGTCCGCGGAGAAGGCGGCCACGGAACGTAAGGCCATAAAGCGGAAAGGTCCCGCCAAGGTGTACAAGTGCCATGAGAAGGAGTGCAATCAGACGTTCCGCACGGAGCGCGACCTGCACGGCCACCGCTGGAAGCACACGGGTATCTTCTGTGACATTTGTGGCAAGCCCTTCACCCAGTCGGGCAACATGATGCGCCACCGGCAGCGGCACAGCGGTATCAAGCCGCACAAATGCCCCGAATGCGATGCGACCTTCTACACGCAGAAGGAGCTATCCTCGCACAGTATCTGCCACACGGGCCGCATGCCCTGTATCTGTGAGGTGTGCGGTCGGCCCTGCCGGGATCGGGGCGTGCTCACGGCCCACATGCGACGGCACACAGGCGAACGGCCGGCCAAGTGTGAGGTCTGCGGCAAGGCCTTTTACAGCTTCCACGACCTCAACGTCCATGCTGTCTCGCACACTAGTCTGCGGCCCTTCGTCTGCGACGTCTGCGGTTCCACGTTCCAGCGCAAGAAGGCCCTGCGCGTCCACAAGCTGCTTCACTCGGAGCAGCGAAAGTACGCCTGCAAGCTGTGCGGCAAGACCTTTGCCCAGTCCGGCGGACTCAATGCCCATATGCGCAGCCACGATCCGAGCAGGGTAAAGGGACCGGTGAAGCCCCTGCCGCAGTCGGTAACCATAGAGGTTATCGAGGGTCGGACGGCGCCCACCACCACCATCACAATGGCCATTGATTTGAATGTGGAGGAGGAGCAACAGCAGCAGCAACAGCAGCAGCAGCAGCAACAGCAGCAGCAGCAGCAGCTGTCAGCGAGTGGTGGCGATGGAGGAGGCCCTTGGCCATTGACACCCGGCTAACAGAGAAGAGCTCTGGTTAGGATTAGGCTAGTTAAGCACCACTGCGCGGCCATAAAGGGTCTAGATTTCAAGTACAACTACCGATTAACTTAAGAATATAGAAGAAACCTTTTTGGTTGAATCAAAGCTATTTTTGATTTCAAAGCGAAAGCTGTCTCCCTCTGCAGGCACAACATCCATGGAGAAACCCAACCAGGAGAGGGTTTATAAGGATTAAAAGAAGTGTGTGATATTTGTCGGTACAAAAGTGTCCTTTATTTTGGGGGCTTCCTAAGCGGAGACTGGGTTCCCGAGATTCTTATAGCTACTTTCTACTACATATTAAATGTGGGGACTTCGGATTGGGTTTGAAATAATACATACATACATACAGCCCTAAAGGGATACCTGGCTGCTGCCTCCTTCGTTGTTTTTTACGATTCCTTTAAACTCTAATAACTGAAGATAATCCTTCACAGCAGCTAATATCAACTCAACTGAGGGAATCTTAATGAGAAATATGGACGTACTCGGTTAACAATTAAAGAGGAAAATCAATTGAATTGACAAAAGTTAAGGAATGTTTTGATAACTAAAGATTAAGTACACTGGCAGGGGAATCTCGCCCATATAGAGCTGTACAGATTCCCCAGGAGCTTAAACAACAGACTATTAAACATAATATACAATATGAGGAAGAGGCCTAGCTCTATGATAGTTACACAGATAATATCGATTAGTATGGAGTAATAGAGCGGATAGATGGCATCCAGATTGCTTCAAGTGAGAGGCTATGACTATGAGCAGTACACATATAGGTATAGCATATATAGTTCTATATAAAATATATATAGTATATGTCAGCTATGGTTAGTTATTGCATAATCTACGCCAGGTTGAACTGGAGTCACAGGATCTAGCAAGATCCAAGACCCCAGCCAACTCCACACTTAATATCCTCATCAGACAATGTTGATCTCGATCTTGATGAGCAGCCGATCGTCGGCACAGAAGCCCAGCTGGATGATGTTCGATATGTTGGCGTACTCCAGAAAGCCAAAGCCGCGCGTGCTGATCGCCTCGCGTGGCTTGTGGAAGGCCAGTATCTCTGGCTTGGTCATAATGGTGTCGTGCTGCGACAGCGAGGCATCCACCGGATGGACCATGCACAGCTTGATGCGCCCCTTAAAGGGCCAATCCAAATGGTAGTCATTCTCAGACTGCATCAGATGCACATGCAGGCTAAGCACGTGCGGCTTCCGAGGCTGGATGTTGAGGCGCGCACAGAACTTGTAGCCATGCGGCGAGGTGTAGCACTCACGCGAGTACTCCAGGTTGTTGGCATTGGCACGCAGGCGGGCCACCAGGGCGCCAAGCTGCTCGATGCGCCACACAATGGTGCCGTTGCTGTAACGTGGATCCACCGAGGTCGACGACGACTGGCGGGCCATGCGCAGCTGCTTTTGCAAGTTCTCCAAGCGTGTCTCCTGCTCGCGAGTCCGTTGCTCCAGCACCACGATGCGCTGGTACATGGTTTGCACAATCTGCTCGTCGACGCCCATGCCACCGTTGGCATATTGTTGCGGCGGCGGTAGCTGGCTTCCATGGCCATTCTCCAGGGCTCCACCGCCACTTGTGCTGGGCTTGTGGGGCTGCCAGGTGGCAATGGCCGTCTGCTGGAAGGCCTGCAGCATCAGCTGCATGTGATGTGGCATGTCCGCCTTGAGGTGCTCCTCCAGCTGATTCGTTTCGGGCCGACCGACAAAGTCGCACTTGATCTTGGCAAAGGGGCACTTCTCCTCCGGCGGATCCTGCGACAGTTGGCGGCGGTACGGACAGCTGGGCAGGTGACGGTGAAGCTCGATGGGCGAGGCCACCACAGAGCAGCCGAGCGGCGAGTTGGGGCATTTGTGCTTGAGCTGCTCGATCTCGCGACGCGTATAGTTGTCCGGGAAGATGTCGTGCTCGGCGGACAGGCGTTTGTTGTCCAGCGGACAGCACTGGTTGTTCTTCTGCAGCCAGGCGGTGAGGCAACTGCGGCAGAAGCGGTGGCCGCACGACGTCAGCACCGGCTCGTTCAGCCAGTCAATGCAAATGGCGCACTCGTAGCGCGAGTCCAGCAGCTCCTCATCCTGCTCCTGATCGTGATCATGCTCCTGATCCTGGTCCCCCGATGTATCCGAGGCGGCGTAGCGATGGTTCTGATTGATGGCCAGAGTTCGGGGGGGAGTTGGCCCAGAACTGGCACCAGCCAGGGGCGTGGCACTGCTGCTGGCTGCGACGCGGGCGGCGCCAGTCGTTGTATCGTTGCTGTTGTGCTCACCCAGCTCCGACTGCTGGAGGAGAATGTGGTTGTGGGAATGGTTGTGCGGCTGGTGCAGCCTGGCCGTCTTTTGGTCCGCTGCCTGGGATCGCTGCATGGCCGCCGCGGGCTCAGTCTCGCTCGTTTGCTAATGTAATATATTATAATCCTAGTTCCAATGGATCATTGCTTTGTTTTTGTTGCTTTTGCTTTCGTTTCGCTATTGCTCATTGGGACCCTCTAGAGATGGGTTGGCCACTCCCGATAGTGGCGATACATCGAACTCTAAGCCTCTCTACTCCTCGTTCGGTCAGCTGCTCCAACTGAGCCGTTGTGCAGGACTGGCTGGGCGTTGTCCAACACCCAAGTGTTCACACTGCACAACGGCTCTGACTTTGATAGGCAGTAAAGGACTTATCAAATGACAATAGGAAAATTGTATATTTATATTTAGTACTATTTTCCATTTAGGCAAAGAAAACTATGTATTCAAGTACTGCAAGTGCAATGAAATGATATATATTTAATAAAAGATAGAAATGCAAAGCACTGGCGGCCAGTGGAAACACTTCAGCAGCACCGGCTGTGTCTGCATTCCGAGAATTTCGCAGCAGTTTTGCGCCGGCGGCGGAGCATATAAAAGGGGCAATCAGCGCCAAACGCGAAACAGTACAATCGATATACTTAATGTGAAGGCGAACCGAGAAAGCACACACAAGATGACGATGATCAAGAGCAATCTTCCCACGATCCCCCACCTGCAGCTGGTGGTGCTGCTGCCGTTCGTGCTCTTGGCAGCCTGGCAACTGCTGTGCGCCTGTCCCGGTGCCGATGCCAAGCACTTGGCCGACCGTCACGGATCGTACGACCCCGCCGCGGAGACCCAAACGCACATCCATGGGCAGACCAGTGACGTTGCCCCCGGTGTACGACGGAAACGACACTTGTCCGACTGGCTAATAGCACCGAATACACGGTGGTGTGGACGCGGTAACCTGGCCAATGGCACCTACAACGACCTGGGTGGCGCCTCCAAGGCGGACAAGTGCTGCCGGAAGCACGACCACTGCAAGATGTGGATCGATGGGATGTCGAATCGTTATGACCTCTTCAACTATCGTCCGTATACGCTGTCCCATTGCAGTTGCGATTTGCGCTTCCGCACCTGCCTGAAAATGGCCGGCGACGAGGACGCGAATGCCATTGGCAAGCTATTCTTCAATATTGTGCAGACGCAGTGCTTCAGCCTAAAGGCGGAGACGGTTTGCGTGAAGCGCGGCGGCACCGGCAAGGAGTCCGATCCCTGCGAGCGCGAGGAAGTGCGCCACAAGGCTTACCTACGCAGCAACAAGCGGTTCTAAAGTGTCCTATTTCAGGTGAGTTTTACTTTTAAAAATAATAAATATGTTTCTTAATTTTTTCAACAAAAAACACTTCTAAAATAAGGTTATCGATTAGTATTTGAATAATAATTTAAAAATAAATATTCCAACAAAAACAGAGAACTTTTAATCATAAGTTTTAGGCTTAAAATGTTGAAATAAATATTATCAGTCTATAAGTAATTTTCTTAAATTTAAAAATTATCAGAGCTTATTTAAATGCCATTTTTAGCGCAGAATTAAACTTAATAAATTGACAATTATACCCTAATTTTAACTGGAAAATTCTATAACTTAAAAAAAGGCATAAAATTTATTAAATATCTACGATAAATATTCAGGAACTAGGAAGTAATAGCAAACTTTATTTAAACAAAAAAATTAATGTTTTGTTAATTGTTAAAACAATATGTACCTTTAAATGAATTCCCTCAGATAGATTAATCAATTTATTTTTTTTTTCAGTTGTCGCAGACGTTAATCCGAGAAACTGGAATATCCCCCCTGGAGGAGTCACCTTGCCCATTTAAGGAGCGACCAACAAATCGCTGCGCAATGCTGCAATTGAGTTTGAAACTTAATTGAGAGCCATTGGCATTGCGAAACTTCATTCATTAGAGCAAGAGCTGGAGAGGGAGCTATACCTGGAGCTGGCCGAGACATCCGTCTATGTATTAAGCTATATACTTACTATATACACCTGCAAGTGCTATTATAATGCCTAGTGGTAGTCGCTACAGTCATCAAATTCTAGTTTAGGCCAAGAGGTTCGAATACATTTACATTAAACATATACAGGCTGCCAGAAAACAAAGTTTTGAACTAGCTGTAGAACATATAGCCAGTAGTTTACCCCGTAGGTACCTCGTAAGCGCTTTGTTAACGTACGCAAACATAGTCGTAGTCGCAGTTATAATAAATTAAAGGAATTTCCAAAGATCAAAAAAACACCAAGCAGATTCTGATTATATTCCCCGTATAATCCGACATTTGGATTCGCCGTGGAATTTCGTACTTTGCCCCTCATCCGCATCCGCCGTATCAGTAGCAGCAGCAGCAGCAGCCACAGCTTCCATCGATTCCATCTTATTGTACGTGTGTCGTCTGGGAGCTTGGTGACTGTGATTGTCGTCGCATTGACGTAGCCGTTGCCCCCGGCGATGGCCAGGCGACCCCTGGATTTTGAGTTGCCTCTCCGCCTCGCTGCTTCAGATGCGTCACGGAAGGATCGAGACTTCCCTGATAGCACCAATATATATACATATCTAATCAGTTGACCTTGATTAAGTGCCAAAATTGAAATACTTTTCGAAGCAAGGTAAAATAGGTCAACAAGTTGAGTTCTAAAGTTTCTGTTTGAAAATAGTTTGGTTTATTATTCAAATATATATGTATTTGCTTTTAAATGAGCTTTGGAGGAATCGAAAATACTGGGAAACAAGAAATAAATTAAAGTAATCACCTGTTTACATGTTTATATCGATTATATGGCTTTAATATATATATTTCCAGTTGAGGTAGGTGCCATAAGTATGGTTATGAAATTTCTAAGAAAAACTAGAGATAGAGTAGATCAAGTGCCCATTGGAACTGAGTAAATAAACCGCTCTGGGAGGTCTAGTTCAGGAATCAGAATCGGTGAAAGCTGACGCAATCAAGTGTATTAATAAATAAATACGTGTATTTATTATTATTATTCGCTATTGATTGTTTATTCAGTTTTACGACGACGTTTTGGGGGGCCTGTCTGTTCTGGGGCTTGTGTAAAGTGTAAAATGCGAGTGGACTTCCTCCTCCTGCCATGTGGCGTCAATGTCAGCAGTTTGTAATCACGGATTCTCCGAAAGCGCTATGCCATTACGTTGTAATCTGCTATATGCAAAACGATTTTTTCCCTTTTAGATTTTGTTTTTGTAAAACAAACTGCCTACAAACGTCATAAAATACTTTCATTTTGGCAAATGTAATAAACAAAATGAATTGAATAATATTTGCCAATGCAAAAATATATAAATAAACATAAGGATGTTCCCATTTAAATAAAAATATTTGCTATAAGCCGAATACAATACAAATATGCCTAGAACGATTCGGCTTTTGATGCTGATCAAGAATATATATGATTTGTAGGGTCGGAAATGGCTTCTTCACTGTTTTGCAAGCTTCTGACTAAAATTATAATACCCTGCAAGGGTATAAAAACAAAACATCGAAGTCTTTGGTTGCCAGCAGCATCAATTGAAGCTTTGGCAACATAGACAATTTTCCCAGTTTCTAAACCCCTTTTACCATATAAACATACGATTCTATGGGCTTTCTCCATACACATTTAATTTCGGATTGTAAATCAAGGCTTAGAGAGATCCCCTAATCTAATTCCTTCGGGACGAAGCTAGGCCTGTGACCGACTGGGAATGGTTATAGTTCAAGACACATCGCTGGCGCCTGTGCTGGTACTGCGCCTGGCGCAAATAGACGCTGGCCAGGCCCTTGACGACCACGAAGGTCAGACCACCCAGCACGATGGCCAGCATTTTCTTGGTCTCGTAGATGCCGCGGAAGAGCGTCTGGCCGAGGAGACCGGCAATGCTGGGCAGACTGAGGGCGGCACAAAAGCCGGGCGTGACCCCGCCCAAGTGCTCCGTGGCCTCCACTTCGTCCTGCTGCTCCAGCTCCTCAAAGTAGTCATCGTCTAAGGGGGCGCCCGGCAGTGGCTCTCCCATCGCGTTCATCTGCTCCGGTGGCACGCTCCTTCGCTGGCGGCGTCGCAACCAGTGCACCACAACATCGTCCCAGCGTATGCGGCGACTCATGAGCAGCAGCATTGGAACGGACGGCAGCAGGATCATCATCAAGATGGGATCTTGCTGCAGCAGCTGCAGGACAATCTCGTTGCTGGAGAGCTCGAGCAGGGTGAGTGCTCCGTAGGATACGCCAGAGAAGTAGGCGGTGCCCGACATTATGCCCATTAGGACGCTGGGACACAAGCGCTCGTACTCCTTGTCCATGCGATTTAGAAACGCATCAAAGCGGCACAGCGGCGGCATTACGACAATGTACTCGGTGCGGCACTGGGTACAAGTCACGGGCACATCCGGTGCCTGCTGCTCCTTCTCATTGATCCACCGGCCAAGGCAGGCCTCGTGCACCCACTTGTTGCTGCCCCGGCAGCGGCACGGATGCAGCCAATCGCGACGCGGCTGCTCCTCGTCGGTCATCAGGCAGATCCAGCACATTCGCTCTTCCTCCTCCAGTGGTTCGACTCCGCCGAAGAGTCGCCTAGCCATCCAATGGGTTATAGACTGCCGCCGGCGGAGCATTATCGTGTGTTCTTCCATCCGATTTGAAATGTGCAACTGATTCTTTGGTTTAAGTTCCCCAAAAAACGTACCTAGTGGCCATGTGGCCCTTGACTTTTGTTTGTGTGGAGAAGGGAAATCTGTCACTGATACTTGCCCAGGCCTGCTACAATTTCAAGTTTAAAACTTTTAATGGGATTAGCTTTTCTTGAATATTATTCAAATCCTAGAGGAACTTTTTTTAAATAAATTTTAATTATTTAAATAATTAAGATCTGGTGATGAACATTCTTTTGAGAACTTATGAAGCATATTTATTATTTATTTAATTAAGATCTGCTTATGAAGACTTTTTAGATAACTTTTTGAGACCTTTTAAAAAGGGTTTTTAAGGAACCTTCGTTAAGGTTTCCATTTGAAAAAAACTAATAGAACTTCAAAAAGAATAGTATCGCACATTCTCCATTCTTGACTCCTTGGAGTTCTCATTATTTTTTTGGTTGCCTCTTTTTTTTTTTGTGGTTTACTTTCGGCGAATGTGGCACATGCCACAAGGAAAACCTGTTGGCCGACCGAGTGAAAATAGGCGAAGGCCAAGTGCAAGATCCAAACTGGATCTGCTGGATGCAAATGTGTGACAATGGTAACAAACACACTCACCTGGCACTTTCCTTCCGGCTGAATGGTCCACTTCTGGCTCCTTGATCGAGGGATTCACTAAGCTAAGGATTCACAGAACAAAATCACAGACAAAAATGAAACACACACTTTGTGACCTCCACTTGGAGATGAAGTAAGGCATTCGCGAAGCCAAGTCCCGAGAAAACTCAGCGCCGGACCGAACCGAAAATAAGCAGAACCTGTCGGCTCGAGAGCAGAAGAACATTTGGCCAGCATCTGGGACTGAGACTGGGGACAGGCTTTCCATTCCACTTTTCCACTTTGGCAACTTGTGGTACGTACCACTTCGAATTGGGGCAGCCAGCACTTGGGGTCTGGCGGGGATCGTCTCGTCGCCTCTCCTGGCAGGTGGTTCGCCTCGGGATGGGAATGGTTAACTGGTAATGGATAATGGCCATGGGTAGGTGCAGCAGCAGCAGAAAGCTTCTGTTCTGCCCGATTAGCCGATCATTATCGATTTTACTTGTAATTCAGATTCGGTTAATGCCCAACGAAGATTACACTCAGCCTAGAATGTATTTGTTTTATTAATTTACTTTGTTTTTATTGGCACTCTTTTTGGGAAACAATAACAAACAAGCTTGAAAAATATATTCTAATCTAAGTTAATCTAAAGCAGTGGTGCTTAAAGCCCTGACTTGCTAATCCTAAGAATTTCTCTAATAAAGTTCACTAAATTCACTTTCATATAAGTATTTTTTCCAGTGCTCTATTATATATATAAGCTGAAAACTGAACGATCGAACGGTTTCTTCAATTCGTCCTGGTAAAACGCTCGCCAAGATTCATACCCTTGATGAGCGTGTAGAGCGAAAATGAGAACTTGGCTATCTGTAAAGATAAATACAGTTGCAAATTAAATAAATAATTGGTTATACATTTATATAAATTAAGGTTTTTTCAAAATGTTCAAATATGTATCAATAATGTCGATATATTAATATTAAATTCACTATTTTTCGATATTCTCAAATGCAATATATCAAAGTTTTACCCTATTTTCGATATAAATTAAACTCACACTAAAGTAGGTGGCCAGGTTGATCGGGAACAGCTTCATGGCGGTCAGCGTGATGGGTTGCTGGGCGCGATGCAGGTAGTAGAGCAACATCTTCCGAAACCGGGCACTCTGACCCAGCCAGCGACACTGGAAGATGGCCAGGGCCAGCTCCTCGTTGTCCAGCTTGAGTGAGGTGGCCTGGTAGCAGCATGGCGCCGTCTGCAGCGTCACCGCCGACAGATAAATGATCGAGGCGATCTTCGTGTTGGTATTGGCGAAAATAAAGATATTAATCATGGTGGTGCCCATGATGGCGGCGGTGATCAGGAACTGGACAAAGATGGTGCTCGATATCACGGGCCCAATACAGTCAAGGAGCTTCAGCAGCGTCTGATGATCCACGATGCAGCGCTGCAGCTCCTGGCAGTGCTCCTCCTGCCGCCGCTCATCCGGGTAGCCATCTGTGGCTTCTTCATTGGCGCTCTTTCCCAATCGCCGCACCCGCATGGCCAGCAGCCGGACATGGAGACGAACCACATACAGGTAGATCACAGCATAGACATCGTCGCTGGCCTGGTGCAGACAGGTCACGTTCATGATGAAGAACTCGATCCAGGCCTGGACGCAGAACTGCATCTGGGAGCGCTGCCAATCCAGGCCGGGTAGATACAGGGCATACGGCGGCTGACGCAGCAGGAAGGCGCACACGAAGGTCGAGAAGGAATAGAAGCCGTAGCTGAGCTGATAGAACCACACAAGTCTATTGCAGAATTGCACTGCCTCCAGAATCAGTCGGAACTCCTCGGGCCGCTTGCAGCGACCATCCAGCTCGGCCAGATGATGCTCTGCCCGTCGCAGCAGATGAAGGTTCCAGGCCAACGCCACAATCTTGGCAGGCAGAATGACCGCATCGATGGCCACCTGCAGGGAGGTCAACACCTGGGTGATCTCCATGCCGCCCATATAACGATAGCTGATCACAAAGCAGGTGGGCACTAGAAGCAACTGCCACAAGTACATAAAGGCCGAGAAGCATCGGTAGATGCTTCGCCAGGCGTTGCTCCTGGTGGGCAGGCTGCCATCCGGTGCCTGCATGCCCAAGGCATAGAAGCAGTTGAAGAGGTTCCTAAAGGCCTCGCGGGATTCGAGTAGCTCTTCCGGTTCCGGCTCCGACTTGTGACTGGTCTTGGCCATGGCTGAAACACTTTTGAGGACTCCAAATGACCTCAAGAGTCCTTTTATAGCCGTGAAGGTAAAGGTAAAACAACAGTTGTTCTATAAAAAATAGTTTTTATTTTCGCATTTTGGTCTCTGAATGATTAAATGAATCGTCAATCGTCAATTGTTAATTGTTAATTGCTAATTTGTACATAACATAAGTCACAAGCAGCATTTTGTTATTGCATATTTGTGTGTCTGTCTGCGTGTGGGCCTGCCTGCGATCCCTGTCCCCGCCTCCGCCTCCGTTAACCCCATAAAAACCCTCTACTTAACCCAAGGCAATTAGGCAGCGAATACAAATAAACACAACTCACTCGAAAGTTGAGAACTCTTGGCGACCACCGGTTCCTAATTAATTAATAAATAATGCAGGCAAATGCAGGCAATTAAGCTAAAGTTTAAGTTAAGGGCAAAGGTAAAGGTGAGGGTGGAGCGTGGAGCGTAAAGGTAAACTGTGAGGGCGGTATTGCTTTGCTTCTTGGTTTACCCTTCGTTTTTCTTTTGATTTTCTATTTCTGGTGAGCATAAACAACAATTTGTCTAAATTATAGTTATTAATTGGTAATTATATGCATGAGGTCTGCTTTCAAATAAAATATATATTCATTATGTATGTGGCTGGAGAAGTCCATGTACCGCCAGAGACGTTGGAAGCATTTGTGCTTGCTGTGATCGGGAACAGATTACACAGATTAGCCGGGGTTACCACAAGTCCCTGGAGGAGCTTCAAGGTGTTCCCAAGGCTACTAATATATTTAATTAAATCAGCTTTACTTTTTTAATCGTTTGCTTTTTAAATGAACAAATTTGATATATAAATTTAAATTCCAGAAATTAAATGTGGGAACCCTTTACAAACTCTAAGGATTTGCAGAACACCTCGGAAATATACATTTATGCTTGTATATCAGGGCTGCCAAGGAAATCGCTATAAACTTAAATCGTATTTAAATTTAAACAAGTTTAATATGATATATCAAGAAGTGAAAAAGTACGATATAATAGATCGCATTTGTAAAACTATACATATTATCGGAAAAAAAATTAACCTAATTTATTTATATATTTTTTCGATTATAGAGTGGTCCAATATATTAAATAAAATATCGATCGGAATGTTAAAAGATACATTTATATATCAACTTTCCGTATACTATACTTTCCGTAATTTGTAGTGCATTTTGAAGTGATTTCAATTTCACAGCGATTTCTGGGGCATCCCTGCAGATTCACACAATATATATGTAATGCAGGTTACATAATAAGCATTTTAATAGCAGTTTATATGTATTTATGTATATGTAGAGTTATCAATTTCATCGCCATTATATCATTATCCATAGCTATATTCATTCATTATTTTGTGGATAAAAAAAACAGCAGCAATATGCTTTGTTATATGTATTATTTCATATATATATATAATAGAGAGTGGAAAGAGTTTCTTCTCGTTATATATGATGTATATATCCATTATAAGTAGTTGTAAATCGATCGAGTTATATGCTGTTATTCAATTCAGAGCTAGTGGTTGGGTTAACGCTTCTATATCTCTATATATATATACCGATCTATATCTATATCTATATATATATAAGTGTGTATGCTAGGTGTCTATAAATATATAGTATATGTAAGTATATATAAACATTTTGTCAGACTTAAAAATGGAGCTTTCGTGGAGCTGGCGTGTGTCTTGATTTGGGATGTGGTGTCCTCGGAATTACTAAGTATTATTTATGTATAATTATCATAGCTTATAACTATTATTATTATTATTGTTGTTGTTCGCTGAATGGCTTTGCTAGCTGGCTGCACTTAATCTGTTTCGGAATCTGACTCGGAATGGGATAATGAGGGGTTATATATATTAGCTATAAGTTGGGTGAGTGTCGCGTGAGGTTCTGGAATCCGGCATTAGGCAAAACTAGTGAAGTCTTCAATCTACGGTTAAGGCAAATCGCACAAGTTCGGGAGCGTTGGGGTGGCATTATATAGGGCTATATACACTGACGAGCAAAACTGTAACACAAGTTCAATACTCGAACTTCAAAGGGCTGT
>JAEIIJ010001175.1:0-17509 GCA_018904815.1 Drosophila ogumai
ACTTTTCTTAATGATAAACTTTTAAAGGCAAATATTTCTTTATTGACTGCTCTCAATTTTTACTCCCAGTGTAACCCTGTTGCATTCGACTGGACGACAGCTCACGTCCGGGGCTAGCCTATGGATGGATACGGCTAGATGGATGGATGGATGGTCCACTGACCATGCGCAGCTGCGTTTGCTTTGGCTGTTGCTGTTGCGGCGGTGAAAAATCTAAGTTGCCGGACTTGAGTTTGACTTTAATTGCTCTTGACAGTCATCACTGTCAGCGGCGGCGGCAACTGCGCCCCCCATCATCGTGCCCTCGTACATAATCATCGCCATCATCGCCAGCGTCATCATCAGCGGCTCGTGGTAACGTGGCAACCCGGTCGTAGTTTGCCAATCTCGCTGCCCCAATCAACATGCGCTTGTCAAACCAGACTGGGCCGCGGTTGCTGGTTGGGTTAGACACACCGACTTTGGCTGAGACTGGGACTGAGACTGGGACTTGGCTTCTTGCCTAATACGGCCGCCATTTTGCAGAGTCATTTGTGTTAATGGCGGCTCTGACTTGGCCGACTGTTGGTTTGCTGGCCCGAGCCAGGCGTTCTCCCATGCTAACTACAATATATAATTAAATGAAAATTTGGAAATTAACATTTAATGAATACGATCAGAAGATTGTATTATTTAAGTTATTTTGGGGGAGCCGAGGGTTTCAGAAAAGTTCCCTTAAAATTGTAGAGGTTATTTGATAATTTCAGGGATGATCTTCCTTGAAATGCTTTTTATTTGATAGAAACTAGTAGATTAAATATTTAAACATAGTTTTGGAATTATGATAGGTGATGTATGCATATGACAATCATTCATTTTATTTTTCATATAAAATACGGCTTCCTCTCTTTAAAAAAAATGTTATTTTATTTTACAACAATGTCTCCCTATCACTAAAATTTATTTTAAATAGTTATAAGCTATGTAAAAAGCTGTTCAAAACGAACTAAAAATGTTTTAATCTAGCATTCAACTTAATTAATAATTTATTTAAATATTTCCCACAAAAAGTTCATGGAATTTGTTAGCCATTCAATACTAACTAACTGTTTGCCTAAATTTAAAGCGCTACCAGTCAAAATTGGTTTTCTGCTGGCCTTTGATAAATTGCTGGAGATTAGCTCTGTGGATAAGGCTAAAACTAAGCACCACAAAAAAGGTGTCACTCGGGGCAATTTAAAACGGTGCCCAAAACTAATAATTTGTTTACTAAGTCCCTGCTAAATATTTCGTTAAATGTTGAAAGCATTTAAAACTTTTTCTTAATGTTGCTAATTTGTCAAGCATGTTTTTTGTTCGGTTTTTTATTTTTGTTAACTGTGTATAGTTTACAGAAGTTGTATTGTTTTTTGTTGTTATTAATTCATGCATGGCTTCCCCTACGCTTGTTAATTGTGGCTCATTCTTAGGCGTAAATTATTAATTTTAGCAATTTCAGAAATTTATACACATTTTTGTGTGATTTATGTTTATCGATGTGAGGTTCATAAACCGTTACAGTTTTTTGTTTTAGCTGGAATCATAATAACAAAATTATTACTTTTTATTATGTGAATATATATTGCTTTTTTTGTTTTCGGTTGACAATTATGATTTTCATTGTTGGTCGCCGTTTGTAATTAATGTTCGCTCATTTGTTGTTGTCGCTGTTTGGTTTTACAACTAATCTTGGACAAAAGCACACGTTTTTCTGAAAAAACGGCAAAAATTAAAACTCAATTTGTTTAATAAACGTGCCAAGCTGGGGACTGAGTAAAAAATAAATACAAAATCAATACAGCTGGAAGACTGGACGGGCCTTACACCCATAATTTGTTTTAAAACTAATTCCAATAAACAACATTCCATTCTAGCTTGCTGCTTAAAATCCCCTTATTTTAAGAGGTGGAAAAAGAGACAAAAATCAGAATGCATATCCATCTATTATCATTTGTCGCTGTCAATATTTCCCGACTGACCGCATAAACCTCGCGCTACCTCACCCCAAGATCTCCGTTCCATTTCCATTGCGACAACAAAATATTGAAATGCGCATACCAAATTATTCAAATGCGTTAAGTTATGAAGTTATCACGATGGCACTTCTGCTCCAATGTTCCCTGCCCCAAGCCGAGTCGATCCGAGCCAGTGAGTGACAATGGGTTTCCCTCTCGTAGGGCACCCTGCGGTCGGGGTCAGTTTTGGGCTTTTTAGCTAGGTGCACACTGAAAAATTCTTACGGATATTCTAGGAAATAGTCTTTTAGTTTTTAAGATTAATAAAGATAGGGATGCATTTCTAAAAAAATTAAAATTTGCTAAGAAGTTAATTTATTGTTCACTGGCATAAAATAATGACCATTGGTGTGATATTTTACCATTGCAATATATGTATTTATCGTTAAAATCCATGTTATCCGATATTTGATACATTTGATTTAAATATTGAAGTTCTATTTGTTTTCTTATAAATGAATAATTATTTTATAGATTAAAACCATTAAGAATATACTTATTGCCATAGGGCATCCCATCCTTTAGACCTCAGATTATTTCCTAAAAAATACCATATAAATTTCTCCGAGTGTACCCGATATGGGGTATGAGCTCTCGGCCCTGGACTTCTCCCTGTGCATATCCATTGTCCGGAGGCATTTGTTTTTGTGCGCTACACTTTCGATGAGCGACTCCCCTGCCAGGCACTTATTTATGGGGCATTAGACGGCCCATAGCGATCCCATTTCCCATCCCTGACCCCCAGCTCCCAGCTCCGCGCTTATTTTGACAGTAACAAGTTGGCCGGCAAATATATGGGCGGTGGGGACAGCCACTAACTGTCGCCGATCGGCGATCTTCGATCGCTTAGCTCCGCTTCGTTGTGGTACATATTTCATCGATTCATTTCAGAGATGAAGTTATGAACGCCGGAGGAGGAACCGGAGCCCCGTACAGAAAGCGTATACGAATTTGAATATTTGATTGGGTCCCCGGCCGGCACAATCGCCGTCAATTTATGCGGCGTGAACGGTTATCATTTTTTGTTCGTGGCTGTTTTAAGGTAGCCGTTGAGTAGTTTGCCAAGACGAGGAGGAGGAGGTGTAGTGCTACGTGACATGCGCAGGTGTTCCAACCATCCATCCACCGATCGATATAGAGCCAAAATCGGAAGTAGCCAAAATGGGTCTTGGTCAAGGGTGGTTTGGCCAAAACGAGTTCGATTTTGGCAGGTTTTATGAGGTAAGAAAGTAACATTAAAGTCAGCTAATAAGCTTTAAAAGTTTAAGTAATTTTAAATATAAAAATTGCCTTCGTTGTATAAGCAATGTCTGGTACTCAATATGCTAGCTTACATTTTTAAACTGATTTTGCACTTGGTGATAATTATTCCTTGGCTTAAAAAGTCCAACTTCAAAATCTATTATGCCTCCAGTCCACAACATAATCTTTCTATCAGCCAATTCCTTTGTGTGTCATACACCTGATAATGTATGCATCTGATAAATCGCTGACAGCTGATCTGTTAGGTCAAGTGCGGTCCTCGTATATAACTTTTATGGTCGCTCTTATCGGCATTATCAGATCCGGCCGGCACTCTGGGCCACAAAAACCCGCGATCATCCGATGGCCGAAAACAACTTAATTTTCTCGCCTCGACGCCGAGATACTATAGTCGAGGGTTTATGGGCGGGAAATAAATCAATGGGGCTGTCAGACCACAACGATGGGTCAAAGGCAAGAGATCATGCCATCAGCATCGCGGGCATCCCGGCTAACGGTGATGGAGCGAGAGTGTGATTGAGATCGGGCTTCATTTAAATTTACAAGAGGCAACCACCACCTCAGACATCAACTACTTAACGCAGCCATTACACGATCGATGATGAGGCCCCGTCGCAGATGGAGATGGAGACGCGGTTGGGGCTGGCAACTTCATTACCGCTCTCCAGACCTCAAATATCCGAGCCCAAACCACTTCGGCAGCTACTCAATAGTCAGGTCGCCTTTGGTGCTGCGGCTCGGTTTCGTTTCATTTTTCGAACATTCGTGCCCTAATGACACTTTAATAAATCATTCGAAAGGTGAGACATCGAGTGCAAGTTAAGGCTTGATGATGGTCCAGAAGGGTAAGGCAAGAGGAAAACGAAAAACCAAAAACCAAAAACCAAAGACCAAAACTCCAAAGTCAAATGAGAAATGCGGTTACTCGGTGTGTTCGGCAGAACACCGAAATAACTCAGGCGAATGATATTTCATGGCAGGGCCGAGAAAAACAGGGAGTTATGTAAATTTCGGAGGTTGTAGTTATGAGGAATTGAAACGTCTGGGCGATCCATTTGTAATGTGATATCGAACGAAAACTGTAAACGGAACAGGCACTAATGACAAATATAAATAACTGGAAATAAGTTATTGGAAATCTGAAGTATAACCTAAGAATGATAAATTGTCTAAAGTCAAATGTTTAATAAAATATTAAAAATTATTACTTTGGAAACTTCTTGAAGAAATCTTCGTTGAAAACTCAAGATAAATACAAATATTTTCCTTGACCATTTCATTCATTCTAAAGCCCATTTGCTCTTCTAGTGTAATCTATATTTAATTATGCATACACTCAAAAAGGGCCTTTTAAACCTAAAATATGATGGCTTCTGCATAAAAACAATGGTCGGGCGCAGAGAGCTCCAAAAAAACCAAAACAAGACAAAACAACCTGCGTCGGACTTAAATAAGAAGAAACCAAATTCGACTTACTTACGAAATTAACATTTTGTCGTTGACATCTTATTAATACTTCACACCTTTTTCTTCGGTCTCCAAAATCGATTGTTATTTTATGAAAATTAGTCAACGCGCCGTAGACACCGACAAAAATCTTCATTCGAGAAGAAATCAAAACGAAAAAAAAGTCAAAGGCCAGAAGACGACGCTCTGCGATAACGAGTTGGGAGTTGGAGACCCAGAACTAAAACCGGACTCAACTGGGGGGCAGTGGAACAGGATGGAACTGAGTTGGCTCCCTCGAAAGTCCGAGGGTTTATTGAATCTTTATGAACTGTTGTTGTTATTTGAATATTTATATTTTATTTTAGCTGGTCGCTGTATTTAGAAATGCTGTCGCTTGTTTTAATATTAATTAGTTAATGTGCGTTGCTTATTATACGGTTGTGAAGCCATATATAAATAAATATTAAATTAAGGCAGTCCCCACTCGACGGGCAATATTGAAATATTAATAATGTACATATATGAACGAGCGTAGCCGACAAATGGAAAATAAAATGAAGCGTTTATGCATAATCCTAATTCGGTGGTGTGAGGCTCTCGGCGCTGGCGACATATTAAAAATTCACATAAAATATATTAAAAATTGATCGTAAATTCTATACACTCAGCAAACACGAAAACTCCCTCACAAGCCACTAACACACTTTATTCTTTATTGTTCATTGCTGTTAAGCTCACTTTTGTATATATTTTTAAATCTCTTCTTAATGAAGTGTAGGCAGGTATTGTAATTGAATTTTAATATTAATTTATCAATATTTAAGGCGTGTGGCTTTGTTTTAAAAAATTATTAGACCTGATGAAAGCAAAATAATAAATAAATAAAAGTACTAGCTAATTTGGCAGCTCCTGTTTGATTTTATGGAGTTTTATTACGACATTAGTATTTATTATTTATATATTTGTAATTCGTTAACAAGGGTTGTTAACATTTAAGAAACAAAATTTCTAAACATGGTTGTACTTAATGAATTTATAAATAATTGAAAATAATTACTTACGCTTACCTATATAATTTGATTCAAATAACAAATCAATAACATAACTTGCTGTATATTTAAGCAACATGTGGGAGTGGCTGCAGCCCGTCCTGACCAATTTGAAGGCCCCATAAATCAGCTTTCGTCCGGCTGACAAACCAAAATCATATTTAATTTATTTTGGCCAAATGATTTGGCATAAATCGTCGTCGTCAGGGCACCGCGGATGCATTATGAAGGGACTCGCTTTAAATGACCATGACTGTGAAAATTTCGTGGCATTGAAAAGCATTTGTCATATGCACAGGGATACACGGGAGGAGGAGCTCCGGAACCGGGGGACCCGAAAAGAATTCCCCCCTGAAATTACCATGCAAAGTGCTGCATCATCGATGGCGAAGGCAACTAACTGCCTGGCTCGTTAATGTCCTCGTCCTCGTTTTCGTCCTCGTTCCTCGTCCTCATCGTTGTCCTTGGCTGGCTTTATCTTTTTCCTCCTTCCCACCCTGCTCTCTAGCTCTGTGAAATTCTGTGTTTGTGTCTGTGACTAATGTGCACACCTGAAACGTCACAGGACGCGCACAGGTGCAGGACTTCGAAGCAGAAGCAGCAGGAATCCCGAGGACCGAACAGTGGGCAGGCAGCGAAACATTAACGCCAGGCTGTCTGCTGCATTGCCTCGGGTCTGATCGATATATTCCGATTAATCAGTCGACTTTTGTCGCCTCGGCCCCTGGTCCTCGGACTGCCAGCCGCGCTGGAGGTGTGAAAGATTTTACGATCCCTCGGCTGGGATTTTCACTAGAAATTGCACACCCCGTAGGGCGGTGGAGTCCGCAGCGATCGTGCTGTGTGTGTCCTGGAATCCTGGGACCCACCTGGTGTGGGAAATTTCTACTTGGCTCTGTGCGAAAATTTTCATTTACGATAAAGCCGTGGTGGAATTTCTTTCTATTCAGTTTCGTTTGTTTCGCAGCTGCATTGTAATTTCGATGTTCGATAAGCAAAAATGGAACTGAAATTTTAATTTAAATACATATTTTATTCATGAGTTTATGGCTTATATAGAAACAAACTTAATTTAAGGAAATCTCTTCCTGAAGACTATAGAAAAGTGGAAAACGGCTTAGCCAGATGTGTCAGAGAAAATTCTGTTATAATTGCATTGCTATGAAGGAATTATTTCATAGCACTTTTCGATGCATTTTTAGTGCGGCTTTATATTTGGAAATTACCATTTATTTCCATTGGCTTTCCGCAATTACTCACAGACATTGCAGGACTGCATCCCGGGGAAACGAAGGGCTAGCGAAGGGACGAGCTGGGATGCGTTGGCAACTGGCGGGGATTGATATTGACTTAAACCGCCGGGCCGGTTGACATTGCCAGGCCCGAACACGTCGCCCCAATGGCAAATGACAGATGCTGTCAGCCACAAAATGCATAAACAAATACAAACACACTCGCGCAGACACACAGACACGGACTCAGGCACATGCACGAGGCGGTTGAATGGGTGTGAGTGGCTTTGGCATATGTATGCATTTTGCGCACGAGGCCGCAGCGGACGCTCATTAATTATGGAGGCATTAATATTGGACCACAGCACACACGCATATATGCACAAAAACACACACGAACACTGGCACACACACATGCGTATATGTAGATGTGGGCATAAATTTTGAGCAAACATAATTTATTACAACACACATTTGTTGTTGCTGCCGGGGACTCCTACTTCTGCCTGCCAGTGACTTTGTTTATTTGCTTGTCGGTTTTAACGCTCAAAATATTGTTTGACCAGGGCACAAAAAAATTAGTACACACACAAACAAAAGTCCATAAAGCCCGGGGTCAGCGCACCGATGGCGGTCGCTGGCGCCATTTTGTTCGTTTGTCCGCCATTTTTGTTGGAAACAGGAAGAAGCGTAAGTAAGAATATGCAGACCGGAACTGCAAGGATATTTTGCCAAAACACAGGTGTATTTATTTTGTATTCTATATAATTTTTTAAAGAAAATTGGCATACTAAAATATTAGATATTAATTTTCTCTTTTCGTAAGGTATAATATTTTGCTGCATTTTTCACACTTTTTAAAGTGATTTTAAATTTACGTTATTGTTTAATGTTCTTAGTTTAAAAGTAATAAACTACTTTTGAGTGTTTTTCTTTGATATTATAACATTTAAGGCAGATTAAGTTCTATATTGTCTAGTGAAAAGACATCATGAATTAGATATGCTATTGTTAACCGCCTTTTTTGTATATATACATTAATTTATTTATTATAATATTTACCTATTCATATATTTATTCTAATTCTTGAAGGTGTTACTATTTTGGGGACACAAGCACGTTTAAAAAATTTCTCTTATCACTTTTAAAGTATTTGTTAGACTAAGCAGAGACATTGCTGTATTGACTTTTCTCAAATAATAAAAAAAAAGCTTAAATAATATTGACACAGTTTGTGTCAAGACTTTCTAGAGGTTTTTTGTTGCCAAATTGGGTAGCTCCAAATAAGAAAACACCTCTTTAGATTCCAAGTTGAACTTGAACCCTGAAGCCTGCTTAAAATTACCTCATCTGCCCTGGCCCTGTCCCCGTCCCTGTTCCTTTTAGCTGTATCTATAATTTTCTATGCCCGAGATGGGGTCATATGGCTTCTATAAGCGTAAGCCCCTCGAGAGGGAAGCCTCAAAAAATGGTTTAATTAAAAAAAGCAATATGAAATGTGAAATGGAAAATGTGATGAAAAGGTTTAGTCATCAGCGAGTCGAGCAGCCGTGAACCTTGACAATTATCTTCACACATCCGTCGAGGGGGAGGATAAGCCGCAACGAGTCCCTGTGTGTGACCTCCTTTTGTGCCATTCGATCGGGATTGGTATTGGGATTGAGACAGAGATTGGGTGAGACAACGCCTAAGTCATGAAAGATAACTCGCGTTCAATCATCGTCGTTGAAAAGGAAACGAAAGCGGACTTCTCCATACAATAATCGAATAAGCCGCGCATTCATAGCGCGAAAGTAAAGGCAACGAAATAAATCCGCACATGTCCGCTGGGAAAGACATCCAGGATCCAGGATACAAAGACGCTCTCCAGATACAATTGGGATGCGAGTTGCAGGCGTTGCAGCAGCTCAGCAGTTGCTGATGCATCAAAAGCGAGTAGCAGGGATTTGTCCTTTCTTGCTATGATCCGCCAAAGAGAAAGGGGTTCGAGTTGGGGGCTCTTCCGTCAGGGATTAGGCCCAATAGATATAATAGCCTTATAAGCCGCTCGGCGGCAATTCGCACTCTGCCTCAACTGCCTCATCCGCTTAGCACCCCGGGAAAATCGGCGGAGTCTGAGGTCGCGTTACATGATTATTATTGCCAATGGAATTGCCAGAGGAAAATCAAATTAAAATATACATTTTTAATGGCCACTGGAATGGCGCTCTGGCCGGACCAGCAACTCTTCTCCCCAGCCTTTTGTTCTAGGCCCAGCTCCGTTCAGTTCAGCTCAGCTCGGTTCAGTTGGGTTCGGTTCGGTTCGCTGGTTCAATCTGCGATATGACATAATGCGTTTGGCGTCACGTTACATTGCGTTGCAACTGTCTGCAGGCCAGACTGCCCTTCCCTGTGTACGTAATTCATTAAAAAAGTTAATTTTTACCATCCGCCCAGTCGTCCGGGCCTGATTGTGTCCTGATTATGGTCACAGGGCCAAAAAGGATATGCCGCCTTATTGGGCCTGACCAGCGGCGGTCAGATAGTTCGTAACGATTATGAGGGCCAGGACACACAGCACACTTGGGAAACATAATTTCAGCGCCTGAGATTTAAGCTGCAAGATAGGAGATTAAGCCAAATAGAACCTTTAAAAAGCTTTTGGGGCGCCTTTAATAGACTTGAGAACTCTTTTTAAAAACCTTTAAAATGTAGTTACAGACTAAAGCCTTAACAGTAAAAGCATACCTATAGTTCAGAGTATATTCAACAATTAATTAAAATAAAAATTCAAAAATTTATTCTTGCATTTCAATGCCTTCCTAATTATAATGATTTTTTTTTTTTCTTAAAGTGCTTCTCCTGCGAATCAAATTGCTGACCCCTGAATGCACCTTTCGCATGCCTTCGTAAATGCCTTTACACACCTTCTATCATTCTTTTGGGCTACCATAAAAATATTTTAATTAAATTTAACATCTATGCCCACGGTATGTATCCTTTGCTGTACGGCCGGGCAAACCTTCAACTGTGACCGGAACACTGGCATAAAGCGCAGCCCATTAATCATTCAAATTACCCATACATCATCATTACCCACAGTTCTCAGTTCCAGTACCCTCTCTCTGCGTCGCCTGTGGCACCTTTCTGTCTGCGGAAAATGAATCTCGGCCAGCGGGAAAAAGGAGAAAAATCTTCTGAAATTATTCAATGAGGGCGGTCTCAATTAGTTTTAGGCGTTTCACGGACCCTGTCTTCGTTCCCCGTTAACAGGTAGAGCAACGACGTTACTGCAGGGGGGCCGGAAAATTGTTCAGTTACCTGACTCGGTGGGCATTTGGCCAAGTGGAAGTTCTTAGACAGAACGGCGTCTAGAGAATTTTCTGGGAATTGCACTAAGCTGTGTGTGTCCAAGGCGAAGGACTTCAGAGGATGTGGGATCAAGGGGGCGCTAAATGGAGATTACATTCCAGGACATGAGTTTCATTTCATATTTTTAGGATATTATAATTTTATAAGAATTTAAGGTAGTGATGTTGAAAATATTACCCACCTTTGGCTGATTAATATTTAAATAATATTCAGACTTCTTATTTGTATTTGATTATTTTCATTCTGAAATTAATCTTTGATCTTTCTTTGGTAATATGATTTACTTTTCTGTGCCATAAATCACCGATCCCGAACTGTTCCAAACTTCACTCGAAGAAGTGCCATGCAAATCACCTCAAGTGCTGCCACTCACCTCATTTGCCGTAATTCCATCTGCGATTCTGTCAACCCCTCTGAGCCTGCGGTCGTGGCCGCTTTCATCGCTAAAGAGCGTTAACTAACCGCAGCGAATGATCAAATATCGAAAATCAATTCCGCTGCCATTGTCACCCATAATTAAAGTCCGCCGAACTGAATGCCCGCTGAGGTGGTGTCGCATTCGTATTCCGATACGGATTTTGATTCCTTTTAAAAGGATGTCTGAGAGGGACGACGCGCAGTCAGTCGAGCGGCTCGGCTGGGAATTCTCTCACGAGTGCCACTCCAGGGCAGTGATAAGGATACGGGGACGGGGACGGGGTCGGAAAAGGGAACCAACAAATTGGAAACACATTTAAATGCCTCGGCCACCACTAAAACAAAACCCAAGAAAGAAGTTACTGTTTGCCTTCCTTCCCCTTAGGGTTCGGAATCGGGGTCTGAGCCTGAGGCTCGGTCGACCGCAGCTTCCGAAACCTATTTGGGTTAGTTCTCGAGTTTTCAGTTACGGGGCGGGCCGCGCCGGTCTCAATGTCAACTGTAAAAATTTCTCAGGCGTAACGAGAAATAAGTTACATGACTTCCAACGGAAGTTGTGCGAATGTATCACCCCACACCCCAGTAAGGGTCGGCTTACGACTGTCTGATCTGGTCCGGCCTGGTCTGGTCGGGTCTGGTCTGGTCTGGTCTAGTCCACTTTGTTGGCAACTTGATTCTTAATTATTGCATTTATGCTGTGCCGACAAATTTGCGGTAATTGAATATTTTCGAGATCTGGTTCTGGGCCCGATTATTATTAGGGCCGGCGGAGTGACGAAGTCAATGTGCAGCCACCTTTGTCTCTCTCGTAATTAGAGCGTTGAGTTATTGTCTATTTGGGGTTAAAACATGTTATCCTTCCTTGGCCGATTTTTGAGTAAAGTCCTGCATGGATGTAACAGGACCTCCCGGGGCTGTTTATAACCAGATTAGACTTGTCCGAGGCCTTGGCTTCCCAAGTGGGTTAATGAGGTTATTGAAAATCAAATTAAAGTTTACACAGTTCAAAGGGTTCTTCAAGTGCAAATAGTCATAAGCTTTCCTGATTTATTCCAGGGGATAGCGGAAAAGTAATGCAACTTTTTTTTTTTGTATTATTTAAATAAACAATACATTTATAATTGAGTAAATAAATAAAGAGGTTTTCAGTGTTATTTACTTTAGCTGGTTTTGCGTCATAATTATGATTTTAAAATTATTTCCCTATTAACTTTCTCTACGATTCAACATCTCCTTTCATTTATTTTGAATTTGGAAATTTATCCCAATTAACAGAACCTCCTTTCCCTCCTCTCCTTCCTGGGAAACGTGATAAACTCCTTTCGAAATATTTTCAAATTTATTTTGAAACATGCCGCATTGGCCAAATGCATTACGAATTCAAATTGTATCTTTTCCTTTAATTGGTTTACTTGTTTGTTATTTGTTGCTGGGAATATTTCGCCTCAGGTGCAGACAAAGTTACCATTTCCGATCCCTTCAGCCGTTGCCGCATTTGTCAATATTTTCGTCCGAGACTACAAGGCTGCAAGGCTGCATGGCTGGCGGCGGGCTGTGGAGGGCTGTTGGGCAAACAAACATGCTTAAAATAACAAATTAGCATAGACCGGGGGGGAACGCGGCCTGGGACTACGTACTAAAACAACAAATAAAGAGCCCAGGGCCCCGGGAGGGTCGGGTCGGGCTGCCAGCAAGCTACCAATTTGGTACACTCACTCGAGATCGAGTTCCAAGTGCTGACTGGATGGGACGGATGGCTGCTCGGCCGGCTGAAAAGTTACATCAATCACCATCAACACTCCACAACTCATCGACACCGAAATACCAAAATGGCGCATTGGTGTTAATGATGCCGACTTTGAAATTTTACCGACGCGCCCACAAGAGCCTTTGCGAAAAAAAAAAAATTAAATAAAGAAAAAATATATATACGCAAAAAGCAAATAAGGCAAGTGTCGTTTTGAAGTTTTCATCATCATCGGCATCGTTCGCCATTGGAGGGTCACATTCGTCATTGGGCAAACAAATGAAGGGGACGCCGAGCTGACAGATAATTTTTTGCCTGCTTGTGCTGAATGATGTGCGAACAAGTTGTAATTATTTCGCATTAAGCCACAGAGCCCAGCGGAACGCAGATATGCCGATGATGAAGCTCAAGACGAGGTCTTCCTTGTCTTCTTGGGGAAACCAAAGGTGTCAAGATGAATGCATCTTAGGGAGTAGGGAGAACAGGCAACAACAATAGAAACTGAAACTGAAACTCAGTAATGAGCGCGGTCTCGAGGGCTTTGAATATCCTGTTAAGAAGCTTCTAGCTCAATGACAATGGTTCTTATCCAGTTTAGTTATCGTTAAAAAATGGTAAAATAATTGAGTTAAATAGAATACATATTTTAATTATTTCGAAACCCTAAAAAATATATGTTCCAATCTGTTTTTATCATCAGTGTATTATCCAGATATATGTAAGTTTCTTAAGTGTTTTTATTAGAGAAATGTGTTTAGATATATTAATAAATTAGAATTCATGATTTAAAATAAAATTACATCAATATATCGTAAAGAAAAATCGGATTTTATCTATCATACCGTAATGTTTTATAGTTCAACAATTTATTTCTGGAAAAATGTCGTATTTTTAAATTTAAAAATGGATACGTTCCATATACCTTTAACGTTATCAACGTACAAAGATATATAAACATTGTTAAAACAAATAGTAAGCCAAACATTTACAGGCGGCTTTACAGATGGATAATAGTCCGATATTAAACGAAGCATAATTTGTTCGCATTTTTATAGCAAAGGTAAACTATTTTTTTATATAGCGGCCTTTATTGATATTTTATGCCAGTCAAAATAAGTACTAAAGTCTTAAAAATATAAATATACACGAAAAAAAAAATTAAAAAATTAAGAAAAAATCCTATCACACCACAAAAATATTTAAAATGCCTATAAAGGAACCCACTCGACGAGGCTGGCTTGAGCTGGCCATTAGGACCACGTTAAGTTCCACCACCGCCCTCCCTTTTGGCCTGTGTTATCTGGGGAGAAATCAAACTGCTGCCGCCACATTGCGTTGCATTTAATTATGCGAATGCCTTCGATTGCCGGCAACCAGTTGACACTGAAGTCTGGCTTTCCCACGTTCGCACGGCCAAATACCAGAAATACTCACCCGAAAACCCAACGCCTACCAAAAAAGTCGTTAGACCGAAGTTGGGCGGAAAAGTCGTGGCCCTCCCCGCGGCTCGATTTACAATACTTCCGCGTTTTGTCACCGGAAAAAGGTAAATCACAAGCTGACCACGCAACAAGCGGAATTATTCTATATATTTCATTTTTTTTCCCTATTTTCCACTGCGCCGTTTTGAGGGTGAAAATGAGAGTTCGGCGGAAAAGGCGCAAGTTTTCCTCGCGCAACATGAACAACCCCCGGGCCCGGGGTTTTGGGTATCGGGTGGCGAGGCGAGGCGAAGTAACCACCGCGAGACGTCGCGAACATTTAATTGCATTCGATATGCGCTTTTGGGAAAATTTCCCACGATTTTCGTGGCGGATTTTTCCGAGAGGTAACTAGCTCAGGTCAGTTCCGAGCAGCTTCGGTCCAGATGCTTTGATCAAAAGCTGCTGTGCGAGTGATAAGGCTCATGCACTTGAAATAATAATTGTGAAAAATATTATGAATTAATTTAAAGAT
The DNA here is from genome assembly GCA_018904815.1 of Drosophila ogumai. Lineage (NCBI taxonomy): Eukaryota > Metazoa > Arthropoda > Insecta > Diptera > Drosophilidae > Drosophila > Drosophila ogumai. The sequence goes on from JAEIIJ010001175.1 coordinate 14,498, forward strand.
TAATATTAAAAGTATAAACATTTTACAGCTGTAGCTATAAATACTTGGAAAATTTATTAAAAACTTAAACTGGACTACTTTATTACAACAAACTGTAGACCTAGCTTAGCATCACCATGATTTTTCAAGACATAAGAGAAGGATTTCGACATCGACATAGCTTGTAGATTTTCAGAAAAATTATAATTGTTTCTCTGAGTGCATTATCATCACCACCATCCTTATCCACATCATCATCCTCATCGTCGCTTTGATCCTCATAATCAACATTTATGGCCGCTGATTGTTTTCGCGACTGACCGCGACGCCTTGGAAGAAAGGGTTGGTCTCTCCCTCCTGACAGATAGGGAAATATGGTCCCCGGTCGTCGTAGTCTGAGATTTGTGTGACTCATAACGAGTTTCCTCTCGCCTGGCTTGGACCTTAAGTGGATATTGCCCGCGATCCTTTGTCTAGCACAGCTGCCCCTTTTGTTCGCGGTCCTGGACAGTCCAGCCGCCGCTGTATTAATCCTGTTTCCAGTGGCACTTCTTCGGTTACGGCAGCTTAGCATACATACAAAGTGGAGTATAGCGCATTCTTTATGTAAATTTCCCATTATAGTTACTTTTTTCCATCACTTAATCCAGTTCAAATCAAGGCGCGACTGCACGAATTAAAGTTGCCGGGGATGTTCGTGATCTTCTCCAGATCAGGATGCACAAGAAAAGATGTAAAGGAAGTTTATGAATCTTAGAACACATTTTATTTACTTAAAAACTGCAGTGCTGAATCAGTTTTATCAGTTTATTTTTTTAATTTAACTCGAAAACAATTTCTCCACTGCCTGACTGTGGCGCATGCCAACTCTGCCAAATAAAATCATACAATAACGAACAATGATGACGCCATGAGAAGTATTCCTGAATGATCTGTTGAATTGAGAGACCCGGAACCTACAGAGAATAATATTAAGGGAGCCGGGTCAGGCGTAAGATCTCGGAAAACTGGTGACATCATGGCCATCAGTATTAGTTGGTTCTGTATTAAAGGTGGCCAGAGTGAGGATGCGCTCGTGGAGCACCATGTAGGCGAAAAACTGCAAGGCACTGATGAACAGATACTCGTTCTTGGGCACATCGAACTGTCGATCGTGTATTATGGTCGCCGTGTACATCAGTACGGAGACGGCGATCACGGCGAAGGTGTTTCGGACAGCAACGTACAGGCCATCATAGTGGATCCAAAAGGCGTTGATAAAGAACAAAAGCATCATGATGTTGGATATGGCCACCAGTAGGCTGAGCAGCAGATCGCCCGGCACAATGAACATGGGAAAATAGGCGCCCCAAAAGATGGAGGCCAGCATGAGGGCCACAACAATGATGCCGGCATACAAGTTGACCAGGCTATTCTGGCTTTTCGTCTGCTCCATGGCTATATATATGGTGGATGACTCCACGATAATTCCGAGGAGGATGTAGTTGAACGGTACCTTGCGTCCGCAATTGGTCCAGGCGAGGACGGCCACTCCAAAGAAGGTGCCCGCTAGCCACCAGCCATAGAGGACCTCGTGTTTCGGGAAGTTAATTTTTCCTAAGGCCGCGCCAAAGATGATCCACTGGATCAGGGCAATGGAGGCCATAATGATAGTCAGCCCGTAGATGCGGCTGGCATAGCTGATGCGCTTATTCGGCGGATTTCCGTAGATCTGAGTCTCAGAAGCACGATGATGCTTTTTGTGACGACATATTTTCATTGATTGTATACAATTTAACATTGGATTTTAAGGCGGGAAACAATAAAGGCAAGGCCGAGTGTGGGGGATTTAACAATTGCTGTTCTTAAACTGTCGAGATATTTTTTTAAAACTCTTGGATAATAGGTCTCTCTTAAGTGACGTTAATTTATTTTTATAAATATATATCTCTAACTTATTGAATTCAATTTCTGCATATCAGTGGTGTGAGCAAATATAAGGGCGCACACGAGCAGGGTCCACTTGCTAACGAAGAGTCCCAGCGCGCAGATGAGCTCAAGGCCCAGGGGGACGTAGTGCGTGCGGCAGTGGATAAACTGCGACTGCATCAGGGTGGCGGCCATTGCCAGGATGGCTAAGAAGCAAAACAGGCTTACAACGTAAGGCCACTGGAACTCGAGAATGCATAAAACTCCCGTCGAAATGATTCCCAGAGCACAGATGAAGACGATCAGTCCGTAGACGAGGGAGTTTGGCAGCCACGACTTTCGGCACCTGGCTCCAACCACAACCAAACCGTGTATTACAGCGCCTGATACCAATATGCATATGAGCAAGCGGATCCAGCCGAAGTTGTATGTGTAGGATATAGTGAACAGCGTCAGCAGCAGCACTATGGTGAGGATCAGGGCCCAGTCCACACAGGCCGGCAAGCGCCGAGGCCCTATGTAAGCAATGCTTGCCAGGATGCTGTAGGCCACAACCAGATATATATACGGGGGAATCGGCAGGACCTCGGATATCTTGAAGCCAAGCGACGAGATGAGCAGCACGAGCACCAGCAAAACGAAATAGAAAATCGATGCGTTGATGTAAACGGTACGTATAAACACTAATAAGTCCCTTGGCTCGACTCCCAGTTCATTTCTGATTCTCTCCTCCTCATCCCGTCGCTCAGCTTCAGACTGGCAAAGTCTTCCCGGCAGGCGCAGGCGCTGCTGTACTTTCGGCATCGACAAACAAATAATTTTATTATACGACATTGATTTCGGAGAACTGTGTGACTAGGGTAGGGAGTATATGTCCTAGACTTTGCACTGCATTCAAATCAGAAAAGGCTGAAAACAGAACTTGCCCCACGGACGCTCCAGGGTGGCACGCAGCTTATCGAAGCTGGTAAGAGTACCTGGCTTGTATTCCCCCCAAAATCAAAGTTGAAAAATAACGAAATATTAGCCACTCGCTTACTATCCTTCATCTATGCTTTAAAATGCTAATATTTATACCCTTGCAGGGTATTATAATTTCAGTCAGAAGTTTGCAACGCAGTGAAG
>JAEIIJ010001176.1:0-12843 GCA_018904815.1 Drosophila ogumai
AATTTTAAATGATTTGGTTTTCCTTAAAACTAATACATTGACTTTATCCTAATTAAATCGTCTTCTTTAACCAAATTCCCCTGACAACCCCCGCTTATTATGCAGCTGTTGCATTGTAAATATTTGCATACGTGGTGCAAAATTAGTTAAATAAGCATTTATTGTTGTTATACACTAAGCTGGTTGCGGCAACAACGTTTGAATTAGTTTTAATGTTTGCACCGCCGACGGAAACGCTCGTCTTCCACTATTAACAAAAAGGTAATTTCCCTGCAAATTGACATAGAAGACTACACGGGGTAGAAGTTTCCCCAGCTAAACTCGTGTTGTTTAATTTTTCGGGGGCGACACTTTCCCTCTCTCACACACACACACACACAGCCATTTGCAGAGACAACATCAAAATTTATGTAAATGAAAATTGCATTGCATAAGCTTGGCTCGGGAATTTTCCGCGCGTTACGTATACGCAGTGTGCAGTGGCATTGTGGAGGCCGCCCCAAAACCATTTTGCACGTAGTATTAGCAGAGCCACGGAGCTGCCTTCCGTTATTTGGGCCATCCTTTAAGGCCGGGTTCTGGAGCATCGAGCCATTAAGCCAACCGGCAGCCATATTGCCCAGGTATTCGCACAATGTATAGTATATAGCACTAGTAGGTCTATGGCTTCTGCAGCACTTTTCCCTTAGTTTTTGGCATTTTCTTTATTGGTTTCTTGTGTGCCACGCAGCCCAGAAACTTTCAACAAGTTTGCCATCCCAAGGCCCACGTGCGAAGGTGGCTGGGGAAAAGGATTCAGCCCTGTTCTGCCAGTGACAAAATTGTTAAGCGAAAGCCATCATTTTTAATAGTCACTAAATACTGGAAAGCAAACACGCTTAGGTAAGAAGTTTGGGCCATGCGGAAATATTTTCCCATATTTATTTTAATTTATTGATCTCATAACAATGGAGCACGCATTTTTAGTTAATTAATAAACAAAGCAGGTAATAATAAAATAGGTTTACAAACACTTCCTCTCTCTCTCTCTCTCTTATATTTAATTAAATATTTGCTTAATTATAACTTCTTTGATCTAGAAAATAAAACAGCGATATGGGTAATTATAATTCACTTCCCTCCACAACTTTTCTCTGGCCATTATAGCCAACAAACAGTTGATAATTGAAACTCTTTTTGCGGGCCATTAAAGCTGGCATTAAAGCCGGAATCCAGGGAATGCCTGAGCTATGCTTTGCCAATTATCCAACCACGAAGGGTGGTTGTGCGGCTGCGGAAACCACTTAATAAGCCCGCCAACAGACCCGCTTTTGCCCCCATTTCTTGGCCAGCACTCCACGCCCCTGTCCAGTTGGTAGTCCCCATTCCCGTTGCCTTTCCCATTCCCAGATCGTTGACAACTGTCCATGGATGGCCGGAGGATTGTATCAAATATATACAAGTAAATTGCTTCATTTTCGAATTTCTGTCATAGTCAGCGAACAGTGGTCAGTTTTTAAAAATGATTATATGAGAAATAAAACGTACAAACAATGTCTATATATTAAGTTTAGGATAAAGAATCAAATTATACTGATTAATAGGGGAAGCAAATATTTACAATATATTTTTAATTGCAAAAATTTTATATTTTTATATTTAAAAAACATATGATATTTTAGCTTACTACAGTCTAATATGGAAATTAAATTAAATATATTATTTCATAGATCCTACAATAGTTGTTCAATTTAAATTGAAATTTTCCCCGTTTCTGGCTGATTAAAAATATATTTTTAATTACATTTTAAGACCACAATATAAGACCACATCCTCTTGGAAAAACCCTCCACTGTTCAATGTGTCCTCTCTCTATCTCTGTGCTTTTTTTTCTTCCTGTGTGAGTCTGCCTGCGTCTCCCAGGCTCTTCATATATGTTTTGGAAATCTATTCGTGCCACGAATTTCATTTTCAACTTGGCAGCTGCACTGTTTGTTGTTGCCGAAGCCAGACGTGCAACGGCTGCCAGGCAACTTATTAAAAATGTCTGCAGTAGCGGCAAAAAGGAACTCGAATAAAAAAGTAAAGGAAAAAAATATAAAGAAAACTGCAGGCTGGAGAAAATTATTTGCCACAAAAGTTGCAGAGACGACGAGTGCGATGTCGTGCCATGTAATTGTCTAAGGAGAGCGCCCAAGTAAGAGTGCTTTGATTTCCGACATTAAATTAACTGCACGCCTCTTTAATTGCCCTCAGCACATCCTTCAATTAAAGACTGGAAGGGTAAAGAGCATTTTTGAGTGAAAGAGAATTGCATTTGAAGAGGTTCACACAATAAGAAAATAGGGATTACATGAGAATAATATTATTTTCTAGTCACTTTTAAGTTGCTTTTTCTACAAATAAAAATATTATAGAAAATTATCATATTATAATTTAGAAAAAGGTTAAATAAAATGTCAAATAAAATTATAATCTTTCAACATCTTTATTCACAAAAAACTCCTTCTAAGAAAGGTGACAATTATTGTAAAAATTAATTGCTTAAGCTTCTTTAAACCAATATTTAATTTTCCTTTCCCTGCAGAAGCTTTGGCAAATTGAATCTTACGTAATGCCATATAAATCGAGCCACCTTCATATGAAATTCACTTGCAGCGGCAGCAGAGAAAGAATTGCAATCGAAATTACTTTTGGCCCTCGGACGAGAAATTCAATTTGCATTCAGGGGCGGCTGGAAATGGAGGAGGCCCTGCTGTTGGTGTAGCTTTGCGATTGGTGGCGTCGATGCATCATCAGGACTCAAGTGTGTGGACTCCCCCTACTCGGGCTCCTTTGATTCCCATCTCCATCTCCTTCTCCTCCTCAATTATTCTACGAATTTCTTTATTACAATTATCTCGTTCTGCTCTCGGGCCTCACATTGTTTCTCGCCCATCATCATCGTCATCATCATCGCCTCCGTCTCAGTCCGGGTCGTGTGTGGAGCACTCTTCACTGGTTTTTATTTCTGATGAGCGAGTGATACGGCAGTCCCTGGGAAATTGGTTTTAATTTTGCAACTTGACGGGACATTGACTCCGGTTTCGTTCCCTACCGTCTCTCCTCCAATGCCAATGCCTCGATTCTCGTTTTCAGGTGTGCTCGATTTAATGAATGAAGATTGCAGGTGCCATGCGTTGGCTCAGATTTATGCGTAATGATATTCAAACAGGTTATTTATTGACTTAAGCCTTTGGCTTTGCCTGCTTAGCTGCAGCTGACTCTATTTGCTTTTCCCGGCAAGCGACTTCATAATTAAAGCATCAAATGCAGACAAGCCAGTTCCGGTGGACATATCGAATGGGATAATGATCTTGTGATTCTTATGGGGCCAGAGGTGTTTTGGTATAAGCGAGAAATTGAAGTATCTGGTGGGATTTATGGTTAAATTATGGTTATTATATGGATATTTGTAGGAGGTGGCTCTTCTCGTTTCTTTTAAAATTAAAGCGAAAGACTTAGGAAGCTGTAAGTAGTGCCTAATTGAATTTAATTCAGTTTATTTTAAATTTACTCTAATTTATTTTATTTAAAAACTACTTTTAATTCATTTACAATCAATTTAATGTATTTTATGTATGATCAAAGAAACGTCTGCTTACTGATGTTAGTTTTTATTCTTATTACTTGTTCGATGTATCGAATAGAGAGAATATTATTTTTATTTTTATTAGCTCCAATATTATATTATTTCTTATTGTCGGTAAAAATAGTATTCAATGAAATACCAATAAATCAATAATAAATTAAATGGAATGCTGAAACCTGAAACCTAAATTTAATAAAGGAAAACCCAACTAATAAATAATGGTTTCCATACCATTTTAATTAATTTAATTTAAACGTTTTGCTACTCATTAAAATATTTTAAATATTTTCTTTTATATAAAACAAACCAAGCCATTTTCCTTATATACCCCTAATAAAAGGGCATTAACAATGACCAAGCACGATGCCGAGATAGAACACATATAAGTTCGTAAGCGCCGTCACACTTGAGCAGCGCAACCAGAGTTTGCCCGACTCCGGGACGGACGGAGATCTCAACAGGAGACGAACGACGAGCAGGTGTTCCAACTTATTCATTTAAAACAAAAAGGAAACAGACAGGGGAGACTGGCAGGAGCAAATGGTCGGGGAGCAAGGGCACGGGAATGAGACGGAACTTGGGCCAACACCCAGTGCCTGTTACACTTAAAGTCTCAGCTAAGCACTGAGAGGAATTCTGTGTGGTCATGAAAAATAGAGAATATACCATAACACTTAGGCCGAGTATTATTTAAGAAATCTTAGCTTAGAAAAGATGTTTGGAATTTTTACAAGTTTGTGAATCTAAATAGTTTTAAGCTGATTTTATTGTAAAATTAATAGTAATTGAATTTAAGTATATATAACATGTTTCCTTTCTCATAAAGGCTTCTAAATATATTTTAACAATTTAAAATAATTAATTATAAAGATTTCCCTATTTTTATATATTTTTTAAATAATTATTATTATTTCTTTGCAGTGCACTCCCCGTTGACTGTAAGTTTTTCGCCTCCTTGTGTCGCTGCCTCGGCTGGTTAAGATTGTGGTCGACACGCAATTGCGGCAATTTTAAGTTGGATGCGCTCACTTCGCTCTGCGGGGCAAACGAAGCGATGCAAAAGCCAACCTAAACGCTTAGAGTCCCCCGTCTTCTGCGGAGTTCTCCCTCTTTCCTGGCTCAAAACCCTAAGAACACACATCCGCCGCAGTCCATCCTGGCAAGTTTCTTGCGGCAGCGACAACTGGCAGCCGGCAACTTGCGACTGCCAACTCCACGGGAAATAAAATTGTATAAATTTTTTATTTCTAACAATTTTTTTGTGCAGCCATTTGTTTGTATTTCATTTAATCAAATAGCTTAAAACTTGGTTAAATTTATATAATACTCTAAAATTTATTAGATACGGTTGCTTTATATTTGCTCTAAAAGGGTATTTATTTTGCAGTTTTTCTTTCTGTGTCTCAAATGGAAACTTTAACTGCTGCCTGCTTGGGCTGTAACCGAAGCCGGTTTTGGGTGTGTTAACTTTCTATGCCCGGTAGCGCTGATTGCCAAGACAACGACAGTCCAATTCATTCGGCGGTCTCGCCTTTCAGCGGCAGCAGCAGCTGCTCGAGATTCCCTCCCAGGCACTTGCCGTGTCCCCTTCCTTTTGGCCAGTCTATATACAGATTTGCTTTGCATGGCCAGAATCTCTGCAGGCGATTCCAGTTCGATTTATCACGGGCAAAGTTATGATCGCCTGAGTGCCGCCGTTTAGTGTTCCTGTTTTACCAGCCGCATCTGCAATTGCTCATCATAAATTCTGGCCCTGACAACACTAATTGCAACTTGCTGGAAATAATAATGGGGTTTGCTCTGATTTTCGCTACTTATGCTGCCATAAATCCAATTGGCTTAAAGAGATGTAGATTCCAATCGCGAGCATATATGTTGAATAATTAAATAGAGATAAATCAAGAGAACTTAAAACTAAATATTAAATGATGTATTCTCTTCCATAAATAATATTTTAAACGGTCGGAAAATACTGTTATTAAAACCCCCAGTAATTAATTAAATCCAAAATGATGGGAAACCTAAATTGCACAGCCATTAAGTGTAATGGAAACGCCTCTCTGTAACTGTTCTTCAATTCACACTTTCGGCGACCATCGAAAAACATATCATGGGCTCAGCTCATTGTGGCAGCCCATAATTGCTGGCAAATTAGAATTATTTATTCAACAAAACCATTTCTGATTGCCCGTCGCTCAGAGTTTGAAATTCATAATCGATTGTTGGTATGCCGGGCGCATAAAACCGAAATAAAACCACAAAATAATGAACGCTATGAACAGATCGTTTCCATGCTGTTTCTGTGACGGAAGTCTGACCCCACCGCAGGAGGGGAACCAAAAAATATATACATATATTCTCTTTCAAAAAGAGGCCATAAATATTGTTCATTTGTAAATAAATGGCCAACGAAATAGCAAAAAAAAAACATAGTCAGATATAGTAGAAGAAGGCCCAACAACTCGCAGAGCATATAAAACATTGTTCATGTTCATTTCCAGTACTTGGTTTTCTATTTCCTAGGCAAACATACAAGTACGTTCGTTCGGCGATAGTGTGCGAGTCTCTATTTTTTATTACAGTATCATCTTCCGGTCACTTTGTCAGTTCCCCAGCACATTTCTCATACAGTTACGACCAGCGAAACGGTCAAGTGGCCCTGCGCGTGTCCAGAGTTTTGTTTGGGCTCGAACTTGAATTATTGAAAACAGAAACCGAGGAGGAGTCGGCGAAGAAATAGGCGGAAGTTGGATAGACAAAGTCGATGCGTGGATAGCAGTTGCCAGCTATGGGCATGGTACTTAAGGGGAAAGGGTTATTAGAATTGTAAATATAAATGTTCTTATCATAAGAGAATAGTAGGTTCGCATCAATAACCTTTATATTTATTTTAAAGAAAATGTATGATATTTTTTAAAGTTTAAAGATATTATTCCCGTTTACTATGAGTGGTTTCTCTTATTCTCCATTTTTTAAATATTTTTCGGAGATTACATTGTAGCTACTCAAAAATTAACCCCCATGAGTATGTTCTCCTATTTAATTTCCTTCCCTGACCACAGTTACATATTTAAATATACCTAAAGAGCTGGCTGTGGAGGTATTTTTTCCCTTCCCTTAACCCCTTAAATCCCAGGGACCACTCACCCCATAAAAGTGCTGCCACCGCCTGACCAACATCATCGCCATCGTCACTTAAAAGCAGTTCGCGCGACTGCCCAGGCAGGGGGTAAGGAACTGGAAATGCCGCCCAGAAGAGAGCTGACCAGCACACACACCACGCACACACACCATCCACACCCACCTACGCAACGCACTCGCCGCATCGCGTTGCGCTTTGAATATAAATTACACAAATAGTGCACACGACTTTGACGGCAGCAGCAGGCGACATTGAACGCGCCGTTGAAGTGGCACAGTGGCACAATACTCTGAGTTCTAAACTTTAAATAATAATTATAATAATAAATAATACATATAAAAAATATACATAGTTAGTTGTTTTTAACATTTAAAAAAATTTATAAAAAAATTCCCTGAAGTTATAAAAGTAGAAAATACAAAAGCATTTTAAAGTACGTTGTTTTCTACATGGTAAATTCTAATTTTCCGGCATTCCCCACTTGAGATGATAAAAATAAACTTACTTAGATGATATTTCGATATTTTGTGCAGAAGTCTATATTTACCGTTGTGATACGCGTCCAAAAAATCGATTTTGTTTATCAAACCAATATACTTGGAAAAAAAATTAATAAATTTAATAATTTAAGTAAAGTCGCGAAAAAAAAACTTAAAATATCAATGCTTACGATCTTAACAATAAAATTAGTATTGATACTTATTCTTTTCCCCAGATATATCCTCAATCTTAATCCACTGTGCGGATCAGCTGCCTAGGGCGCTGGTCATGTCACCGTTGCGTTGCCCTTTGATGCTAATGACTCTGCCATCGCCTTAAAACTGGCGGATCGCAGAGGCTCCGATGATGGGGCTCGGATGGGCTCCGAACTTAGCGGGCAATCAGAAACCGTACTACGGAAAATTGGCATGCGTGATGGGGAAGGATGGGCGGATGGGCGGATGGATGGATGGATGGATGGATGAATGGATGGGCGGAATGGATGTATGGAGATGCAGCTTTCCGAGTAAAGTTCCTGGACGGCGGCCAGGCGCTGGACAAGTGATTTCCGCGGCTGGCCTTCTGCTGCGTTGATTGATTGATTAATTGACAAAGGCAGTGCCGTTAGTTTTCCATTTGCATTTGCATATCTAATTTATGAACGGCCAGAGTCATCGTATGTAGTTCATTGTGTTAGTTATGCAAATGCCGCATTTCCGCTCTGGGCCAACGTCTGCGCCCGGCGCAGCTTAATTATTCATTAATTTCAACTTAAATTCCGTATTTGCGCCTGCGGCCATTTGTGTGGCCCAATTTCGATGCGACTGCCCCGGCGGAATAGCCTGCAGGGGCTATTGTCTATCTGCAGGCTTTTGTCACCATAAACGTGAAGTGTTGCCCGATTATGAAATAATTATAAGCATTCCGCACGCTCTCTAACCGGACGGGCGAGATGCCAGGGCCTGGCAGGAGGAAATTTGTGTGTGTTCGGTGAGGTCAATATGTCTGTTGTTCGATTACGCAGGACCGTAAATATTATTACTGGACACTGAGAAGGATTTTCCTTAATTAGGAATATTTCAAAAAAATATGTATGCTAAACATCCTGGTTAATACTCTTAGATGATTACTCAAGTGCCTTTGTATTAATTGTTAACTTAATTCATATAGTTATCTTCCCCTATCCCAATATCTTTCATGACTTTACTCAGTGACAGCTTAATTAGGAGTTTCCCCTCCAATATGCAATCCGTTCTTTGAGCTTTTCCCCTGTATCCAGCATCTAGTAAGCCTGTTCTATTGTGTTCTAATCCCCCCTGGAAATGAGGAAGTTTTCGGGCCGGCCTCCGCTTCCTCTTCTGGTTGTTAGACCTGCTTCTGCCCACTCTGCCTTAAATTTTCAGCCCCCCTTTAGCATCTATGTAAATTTGGGAAAATCCATAAAACAGAGCCCAGGACACCTGCCTCCGCAATCCGGTCGAGAAGCGTCGTGTTCCGTGTTCCCTGTTCCGTGGAGGAGCTGCAGCATGCCTTGCATATTTAATCCCGCCTACATTGGCCCCACTCCGCCCTGCTGCGACCCGGACTGCGGCGAGGAGGGAGGGTCAGTGCACGGTTCCGGAGTCGCAGCTTCCCCGCTGCAATCCCGCCCGGGAGCCAAAAAAGAACCCGGAGCAAAAACAGGAGCAGAAGCAGCAAAAATAGCAGAGGGAGCGAAGAGGATTCGGATAAGTGGGGAGCTTGGAACAAAAGATCCAAAGGGGAGAGCCTTAAATCCACCCAAAATGCTTCCGATGTGTGTCGAATATGAAATAAATACGCTGCTTAGAAAGGTATTAATGGGGGGTGCAGTAATTAATTTACACAGAAAAATAAAATACTTTGCATGGAAAATTCCTTATTTGAAGCCAGAAATAATGAGATAATTACTAGATAAAGAAAAATAAAGGGATCTTAAATCGCAGTAACAAGCTAGAGTTCACCTAGGTCTCCATGGACCTTGTACTGCTTCATCTCCTGGTCATACAATTCCTGGACTACAAAGTGCCAAAGTACGCTAGCTGAAAATCACTATATACGAATCCTTTCTGCCAGATCACACCGAAGAGTAACCCGTGAAAAGAGTGCGGATCCTCGGCAATACTGCGAAGGAGATTCAACAAGCTGCAAATTGCTAAAGGACCACCTTAACAACCCATCAGCGCCGCCTGGTTATCTAGAAAGTTGCCTACGAGCCAGTTGTCAGCCTGGTCGATTGAGAAAGGCAATATCGATCCTCCTTCTCCATATTCTTCTCCCGTGACCACTCCTTCTTCGAAATGGACGAGGTGCACTTGGCCATCGGAGTAGCGGGCGTGGTGGCCCTTATCGCGATAGTGGCTAACTCAGTGTCATGTGTTGGTGAACGGGTGGCGGAATACACCGGCCCGTCTGTCTCCGACCTAATAATCCGCGGCAGCCGTGTAGCGCACCAGCTGACAGGGCTCGAGGGGGAGCCGTCGCTGGTGGAGGGCGATGGCGTCAATGCCACCTGCTCGGTAGTCTGCTGCATCACCGGCAAGGCTGGCGCCATCGTTGGACCCTTCCTGCCCCGACTGCCTAGCCTAACGCAGGCCAACGCAGAGGAAAAGGATGCTGACACCAAGGCGGAACCTGAACCAGCAGCGCATCCGTTCCCCCCGGGAGAGGAGTAATGGCGAAGCTACGGGCTTTTAGCTTCGAAATTCCCAAATTTGTTTGAAGTCCCAAGTAGGCAATGGGTCAAAAACTTCACACTTGTGTAATCCTTTCGTAATTCGAAAGAATCAGGCCTCATTCTTTTCCTACACTTTGGCTTGAGCACATCTCTTTCGTAAAATAAAAAAAAAAAATAATATGAAAAACTAAGTTCTAAATTCATTACCAAGGCATAACTTGTAACGCGTTTCTTCAGCAGTGATAAAAATTCTATCGAGACTTTGTAATACATAAACTCACAAAATGGTTCTTATGAAGGTCTGCACTTTCGATCCCTTCTACGTGGGTCCCTGCCCGCCCGGCTGCCTGGTCCCCTTGACTGGCGGATCCCCCTGCTGCAGTCCCTGCTGCAGTCCTTGTGGTGGCTGTGGACCTTGTGGTGGCTGTGGACCTTGTGGTGGCTGCAGCTCGTGTCCTTGCGGCTGGTGAGGTGCTGCTAGGATGAGAAGCCAAATGGAAGCAGATCATTGGTGAGTTATTAAAGATATTCCTCTATATTCCTTAATATTTATTTACAGTTAATAAATATAATATTTTATTTCTCTTTGTTTACAGAGTTCCTTTGAAAAACTACTGAAGAAATGTGCTGCCGTTATAAACTTGATCCTTGGCGGACGCTAACAACCAACGTCATTTCAAACGAAAAAATGTGTTTCAAGTAATAAACTTAAAGAAAAGATTTATATTTAGTTTTACTTTAAAAATGGTTAAAAAATAAGGCGGGGCTTGGGATTTTGGCAGTCGGTTCATGACTATATTCGTTTGGGGATATGCATATATGCGTAAAAAATTAAGATATTTCTTTTGTTTACCTAATTAGTAAATTTATGTTATATGGACTTTGACTGTTGTGGCTTAAAATATTTTTGGAGGGACCTGTGGCCTCGTATGTTGCCTTAAAAAGGCTGACTTTAGTGGCCAGTTTATAGCCAAGAAATCTAAAGAAAATTACCAAAAACATGTGCCTGAGGCCTCAACCCTAATGTGACCACTGTCGAATCTTTCAGAATTAAAAGAATCCCCTGGCTAACTAGAAAGAATAACACCAGGAAACTTAAACTAGTCCCAAGTAGGCCATGGACCCCGAAACTTCACTTTTCTTGTCAGCTCTATAAGTTTTGAATTTAACAGAGCTTAGTCTACCTGAACAGCTTGAACTGAACGCATCTCTTGCTCAAAAAAAAAAAATTATATATGAACAAATAAATTCCAAATTCATAACCAAGGAATAACTACAACGCGTTTCTTCGGCAGTAAAAAAAGTTCAGTAAATTGTTAGAGTGTTTTTTTCAGGTTTTTAATTTAATTAAACCCTTTTATAAAGGCAGGACACTCCCAGCTAAAGAATTTTAAGTTCTGCATATTCGACATGGTTTTGATGCTGGTTTGCAGTTTCGACCCTTTCTACATTGGACCCTGCCCACCTGGCTGCCTAGTACCCCTGTCTGGAGGATGCTGTAATCCATGTGAGGGTTGCTGCAGTTCCTGTCCTCCCTGAGATGAAGAGCAAAATGATCTCTAGATCATTTTCCAGCTTAAAATCAAGCTCTTTTCAAGAACTGCTGAAGAAATGTGTTGTTGTTAGGAGTAATTTTCCTTGGCGGAGCATTAACAACTAAGCTCAACCGAAGCAAAGACTGTTCAAAGCTGTTAAGGATAAAAAATACAAAAAAAGAAAATATAAAAAAAAATATAATAGCAAAGCTTTTATTTTTCTCAAAAGAAATGCAAGATTCTGGCAAGTATTCATGGATATCCAGTCTAGTCTAGGACTAACTCCCTCACGGATGCCCGTGTTGTCCTAGGTAAGGGTCTCGCCTAGAACAGCTGTTCGGCTGCTCGAAGGACATCACCGCGCAGACGCGCTTCCAACTTCAACTCGAACCGAAACATAGAATGTGGAGCATTGTGTCAGGTCAAAGGATTTCGGTCCACAGCTGAAACCGAAACTGATTCCGAATCGGAATCCTGATGCCTGAGTCCTGGAGCCTGATGCTATGCTTTGTTTTGGCTAAGCGCGATTTATGGCGCCGTGCCTGAGGTGCCCCTGTGTGCGTTGTGCCTTCTTGAGGTTTTCCGAGGGGTGTGTTTTCCTTTTCCTTTGCCTTGTATGTGCGTGTGTGTGTGTTGGCCATTTCACTCTCATTTTGGCATCGCTCGCGTTGCTTTTCCCGCGGAATTTATTGCGGTAGGTCGGAATTTTCATTGCTTTGCCGCGGCCCCACCTCTTGAAGGTTTCAATTTTTTTTTCGGTGGTTTTCCGGCTCTCGTGTGAGTGTGCGGCTTTGTGCCATGTTTTATGGCCAAAGTTGCTTGCCATCTTATATTTGACTTTTAGTTTTCCTGCTAAAACTTTTCGACTGCATTGTCGCCCCACGAGGATGTTGCACTTCGGCTAAGTTTCTTTTTATATATTTTTTTTATTGTTATGACGGAGCAACAGTTTCTTATGGTGTTACTTTAAGCATTTACCAGGGTGAGGTGGTCGCTCCAAATTTAAACAAGGGGCTAAGAAAGCCACCTGAACATATTTCTTACCAAGTCAGATGTAGATTAAACAACCACAAAACTTCTGGGAGGTTTTAAAAGAACACTATTGTTGGCTAAAACTTCATATGGATTTTGCAGTGAGCTTAAAATAGTTGGTTTTTGCTTGTGTTATGTGTAAGGTACTTGTTACACATTTTAACGTGCACATTCAGAAACGTGCTTATATTTCCGAGTGTTAAGAAATTTATTTATATAAGCACATATATAAATATATATTTTAATTTGTTTAAATTTATTTAAACTGAACAAAATTAATATTGTTTTAAAAAATGTTAAATTTAAACGTTAAGCTCGATGTTTTTTTTTAATGGATCTCCTGTTTTTG
>JAEIIJ010001178.1:0-10373 GCA_018904815.1 Drosophila ogumai
TCTGGCTTTATGGCGATACACATCATTATAATCGATTCAAGCCGATTAATTGCCAAAGAATCGGAACAGCTGCTGCTCTAATCGCTATATATCTATGCTGGCTTTCTATCTACATTATTCCTAGTGCTGCAGATGCGTTGTGCTATCATTAATGCACTAGTCTCTTGTGCTGTGCATGTGTAACTCATTTTCGATTGATGATGAGAGTGATTCTCAGGTGTTCTTTTCAGGTGTCGGGCTCGTCATCTTCCAGTTGGCATACCCACATCTCATCTCATCTATACACACGTCACGTGCCAGCTTGTGTGTTTGCGAGGCTGGCAATCTGTTGATTTGGCCACTTGGCATGGCAGGAAGCTGGAAAACTGGGGAAACTGGGGAAACTGGGTACCCAGAAAGATGCTGATTTCTTGGAGCTACTACCCACCCGCGCTATTAAGTCATAACATTTATATTTCTTTTTTTATGCCCTGACAAATCAGCGCACAGAAGTGGAAGGAATGGCTCAAATGCAGAGCGGAGGAACGAGAACTGTCATTGCCAAGAAGAAGCAACGGACGGGTACATTCACCTGTCTCACACACATACAACCGACCACGTTGATGTCTCCATTTAGTGTGCGTTGTGCCCCATTGTTGCTGCTGTTGTAAATTTTAATGCAAAACTCGTTTATAAACAGACAACAGAGCAGGCAACGAGGCGAGAGGCGCGGGGCGAGTCTGAATCCAGCGAGAAAGGCAAACGACATCGTCATTTGCTGCTCAAACGTTTGCGTGACAGCGCCACCCACAAGAGTCCCCCTATTACCCATCACCCATGCCTTATTCCGGTGTCACCCCAGGAGCCACGCCATCCTCCTGCTCCCGCTCCTGCTCCTGCTCCTTCAGTCCACCAAGTTGGCTGCCATTTTGACAGATGCCAAACGCAAAGCGAGCAGCAAAGCGCAAAATTTTTTATTTGTCTTCTTGTTGTTTCGCTTGGCTCGAAGGCAAATGGCTTAAAAGAATGTCGAAGGGTCGAAGGGAAAATACCCTGGCCAGCAATATAATGCCACAGAAATTGAGAATCAATTTTAACAATCCAAACATTAATCTTTTTTTCTTATTTTATTTTTAAAGTTTTTCTTTAAAAGGAGTTTTAAAAAAATAATACGTATATTGCAAGAATTTTATTTCATACTTTTCGCCATCTTCTAAATTGTTTTCAAATAAATAATGAATGACATAATTGAAAATCATAATTTGTTTGATGTTAGAGAGTATTATACGAATTTTTTGTAAACTTTTTTTAGTCTTTTACATTATTTTTAAGTCAGTAATATGAGAGTGAAAAATGCCTAATTAATAACTATTCATATAATTATTTATTCAAAAAGTATTAATCTATTTTTAAATCACAAACGAATTATATAACTCAAAATTAAAAAACAGGAATTCCTAATAAGATTCTTTATTCCTGCCATAGTTTTGGTGGCCCTACAGGGTGTCGTCCCAACAATAACAGCGGGGAGCACAAAATATGAAAGGTAAAGGGAGGGGCAAAGTTTACGGCTCTGGCTTGGACTCGGACCGTCGTTAGTTGCTTTTTACGACTCGTAACCAACCGCTCCAGCTCCAGCTCCAGTTCCCAGCTCCCAGCTCCCACTCCCGCTCCTGGCGCGGTGTAGCCATAAAGATTAATACCAAGGACCCAGCGCCACCGCCATCCGGAGCGATAACAGTTGTGAGGTCATTGCAGTGGCTCGCAAACTGTGGCAATTGTTATTATTGCAATTTCATTAGACGAAAGCCACAAAAATGAAATAATTAATGGCAAAATGAAACTGAAATAATTGCCAGCGATAATTGGCCAGTGGCAGGGTCGGACGGAGAAGGGTACTCTCATTTGGCTCTTAATGATTTATAATTTATGGAATTGAACGAAAAATTATAACAATTAAATGCCGACTTTCGATTGTAATGGCAATCTAAGCGGTCAATTAATTACTAATAAGATTAAACATCACGGAAGAGGGAATACAGGGGGAGCTCAATGAGGAGCTGATAACGTTGATTGTTAGATTAAATTATATATTAAATGTGTGTTGCATTTATAATTATTTCATAAGATTAAATTATATATTGAAAGCATTGTTGGGTGATATGATTTATCTTCACAGAAAATTGCTTAAAATAGCTTTTTATTTATATTTTAATGGTTCTTGTTACAGAAATATTTCATTCAAACAGACACATTTTTAAAAGGCTTTAAAATCAAAATAAAAACTTAATTTTTTAAATCTTAAATTTAATTTTGATTTCATTTTCAGAATAAACGACAATGCAGGCATAAAGTTTCTTAGATTTACTTTTGATTCGCTGCCAAAAAACTGACCCAACACGAGCAGAAGGAGAGGGAGACTGGCATAGGTACGGTTATCCTCTGACTGCGACTGGGGGACCAGGGACTGTGGACTGGGACTTTGTAGTCATATCGGGGCTATGAAATAGGGAGAAACTCCATAAAAAGTTTTTGCAATTGCTTAAACGTGCCGTTCGGGCCGCATCATAAACCAGGGTGGCAGGCCTCAACCTCTATCCTCTATCCTTTATCCTCCCTTCCTGGCGACCTTAAAGGCTTTCAGCTCGAGTTGCATTGCCCGGCCAAGACTGTGTGTGTGTGTGTGTGTATGTGGGTTGCGGGAGGCTCTTGGATTTAGTTTCGGGCCGTCGTGTGCCACATTAGCCACATTCGGGGCTTCTGCATTTTGCATTGCCTACTTTTCGGGGCAGTCATTTTGGAGCCTTAATAACTTACGGCTCAGTGGCAGCAGCAGCAGCAGCAACAACAACTGCAACAACAACAGCAAAGTTTGCTGCATTGTTCAAGAATTGTTTCAATTTCCACATGCCACACTCGGGCTTCCCGTCTTGCAGCTCACAGATACACCGTTCCACACACGTACACGTACAGTCAACACGACAAATACATACAGAGAGCGAAAAAATATGAACATTTTACTATAGAAAATAAAATGTTATATGTATACTTTCTCTTTTGTTACACTTTCTGCCGGGACATTCTCTCTTTCGGCACACTAAACTTGCTCTCTGCGATCAGCCTTGACCGCTGTCTTATGCAGAGAGCAATGAGCGCAGTGGGAGAGTGAGAGATAAGTCAGATGAGAGAGCTTAAGAGAGACATGTTTTTTTTTAACCCTATTTACAGTTCAACAGTAAGTTAAGCTTAAAATGGCTTAAGCCTATATTTCCTCAATAAAATGATGTTCATTTAAATCAAAAACCGAATCGAGAACCTTCTTTGATTTTCTTCAAGTGTCTAAACACGGATACCCACCCACAGAATATCCACCCACACATGCATTGCCAACTGCTTAGCTATGCTGGCCCCTGTGCATGTATGCAAATAAGCTAAAACAGGGAACAACTGCTTGGCATAGAATTTCAAATGATCTAATGAAACAACAACAGCAACAAGGACGCACATAAAAAATAAGTAGAAGCAGGAAGCGGCTGAGGCGGGCCTGAGTGGCAGGAAAGCCAAAGGAAACACACACATCCTAATGTGGGATCCAACACAGCTGGCAGCTGAACGGGCGGAGGGGTATGAGGAAGGGAAAGCAAAGCCATGCCAAGACGAAAAAGCGCCTAAAAGGCGGAGACGGACAAGGCGGTAAAGGAAGCGAAGAGCGAAGAACAAAGGGATACTTAACAGAGAGAAGACGGGGTTGCAGAGTAAAAGCCACATTAAGAGAAGTATTCAACTGGTGAGAGGAAAGAAAGTGAATTCAAGAGGGAAGTGTTGAAGAAGAGAAAGAAATGAGCCTCTTTATTGGAAGAGTAATAGAAAACTAGTTGTAACTTAATAAGATTTCGTAAAATGGCATACAAATTAAAATAAAATATAAGTTTCCAGCTGAAAAACCACCAAGTTGACATATTTTCAAAAGTTTTCAGCTAACGAGCGTCCAACATAAATTCGATCCGTATAGTTGAGGTAAAAATATCGTTTTTCAGTGGAAAACTTAAAACCCTTTTGCCACATCCTGCATTCCCACAGATAAATGTAATCAAATTCGTTGTCCCCTCAACGAAACTGTGGAAATCTTGTTAAATTCACCATCGGTAACTCGGCGTCCTTCCGTTTGGGTTTCTGTTTTTTGTTTCACCAGCAGAAGACCCCCCCCCTTCATCCCTTCCTTTAACCCATATCGCTGCGGCAGCAGCAGCCTTAACCCGCCAATGGCCAAAGGGGGTTTATCAATGCAGCGTCAGGCGACGCCAAAGGCGACGACCAAAAGCAGTTTGCGGCAAGAGGAAGCTGCTGCTGCTGTTGCCGGAGACCGCAGAAACCGCTTTAGCCGCAATGACTGCGCTTGCCACGCCCCCATGCCCGCCCCATTTGCCGCATCATGCACTGGAAACGGCACCACTGAGAGGAAAAAAACGTGCAAGCCAAACAAAAAAAAAAAAAAAACAGTATATACATACATAACTATATATGTACGTGTGTATATATTTTTTATATCCTGTAGGAATAAATCATGTCAGGAGTGAAGAGGGGAAAAAGCAGGAATTTAAGGCCAGAAATATGGATTCCATTGTGGGATTAATAGGGGAAAAATACATATCTTCTGTTATGATTTCCATTAAATCTCAGTTAAGCCGCAAATATTTATACAATCGGAGGCGGAAATATATAATTTAAGATTATTATCTGAGCTTCGCTCTGGCTGTCCACAATTTTAATTTATTCTTCAGTTTATAAATGACTTTAATTAATATAAAATAAAGTCATTTTATGGCAAAGTGCTTGTAAAATGATTTAATAATTGTTATTATTATTTGATAAAATTGTTAAATAAATTTAACAGCTCAGTCTGCACAAAACCCATAGGAAAAATTATTTTCTGTAAGCAATACCCCCCAAAAATTTCATTGCAGTGCAAGAATTGCAAAGGAAAACCAGCGCAGCGATGCGATTTCCTCGATTTGCAATTGTGGAAATGCAGTATTTTTGGTCGGGACATAGACAGGACGACAGACAGACTTCCAGAAGGAGAAGGATTTTGAGGGAAGAGGGGGAAACTACTCCTGCGCTTCGAACACTTGTACTTGTTCCCGCGCATTTTCCTACTCCTTTTGCGGCTTCCCAAAGTCCGATCCCCTCCATCATTATCCCACACCGCCGCTCACTTAGTTTCGATTGTTTAAGCCACTTAATTAACTCGTTGCGGTTTCTCTTTCGGCCATTGTTGTTTGACGACTTTTTGGCGGTGCCATGTGAATTATATTTAATAAGCTGCCACTCTGGCTGCTACCCCACCACCACCCACTGCGTTTTCATCCATTTTCACCCATATTCCCGTCGCGTAACTGGAGCAGAAATTAGCACAGAAAAGCGCGCCACCCGCCGAATGACAAAAGCGAGGGGTAGCGGTGAAAATAAATACGACATTCATTTTCCCCAGCCCCTCGCCCACTCTGTGGCAATTCACGGGTTTCCTGCAACGTGAAAACAGCCGGAAAATTATACGAGAAATGTTCCGCCCGGACGTTGGCGGCCAATTGCCACTGACCGAAAAATCGAGTAAATGGCAAAGACAAAGTGCAG
The DNA here is from genome assembly GCA_018904815.1 of Drosophila ogumai. Lineage (NCBI taxonomy): Eukaryota > Metazoa > Arthropoda > Insecta > Diptera > Drosophilidae > Drosophila > Drosophila ogumai. The sequence goes on from JAEIIJ010001178.1 coordinate 5,614, forward strand.
TCGGGAAAAGGAGGAGGAAGAGAAGGAGGAGGAGGAGGACAAGGACGCCAGACTGCGAAGCAGAAGGAGAACAAGGCAAAGGATAGATATAGATACAAGGCAAAAATAATATTGGTTTAGCTTCTCCATTTACCGCCAGAGGAGGTGAAGAACATAAATTTCTGGTACTCCTCCTACTCCTCACATGGCACTTCAAATGGAATTTTCCCCCGGGAAAATACACAGAAAGGCATTCCCAAAAAAACCAAGAAGCTGGATAGTCGTAGATAACAGATTTCTTACCATATCCTTAGCATATGCTATCTCACCCACAAATAAAATGGCCAACTCACCTGAAAGTAAACAAAGGAAAATGCATTTCGTTTAGTTTAGGAAAAAGGAAAAATAGTTCTTACAATATTCATAGTACTCTTTAGGGTTTCCAAAGCTAAATGTCAAGCCAAATCAAGTTGGAATTATGCGAGAATTAAAGTGGGAATGGGGAGCTACTGCTAAGGGGGGAAAAACAAAGGGGAAATGAAATTCAAATACGAAATTGAAACCTGAAACTGTAAATTGCTATCACAACACACAAACACATACCCGACTTAGTTTTCGTCTAGTTTCTGCTTTTCAGCCATGCAAATGAGACACGCACAGCAAAACCCCAAAAACTACACACAATATTTATAATTATTTTGCATTTGTCAGCTTTCCAGGGAAGCGAGCCTGAGGGGCTTATAGCGGAGACAGGAAATTAAAATTAAAATGAACAACAATCTGGGTCGAAGTCGAAGTTTGATAGACTAAAAATTGTGTGTTCTAGTTTATAAAATGAAGCCAAGTTTCCTTTATTTAAATATCTATAATTTTGCAGGTCTCTTAATTACCTTGTTGCTTATTGTTGTTGTTACTGTTTAAGCAACAATAAGGTCTTTTCTTCATTAACTTAAGCAGCTCAAAGACTAATTGCTGTTCATTTCATATTCTGGGTTTGAAATCAAATCAAATGTTCGATAAAAAAGGTTACAAAGCTTGTTAAAGCAAATGTATATTTTATTTATTTTTTTTTTTTTTTTGTACAAAAATGTGTTTCTTTTTATGTGTAGTTTTCCATAGATTCTATAATTTTCTTTAATTTAGAAAACTCCATAGAATTTCGTAGAAAAAAACCTAATGCTTTATAAGATGAAAGTACTTTGCTTCTATACATAAAGTACTTTTTATGGCCATATAATATGATATTATATATATATATCTGAAAGATCTCTCCCATTAGCCTGATTTCAAACACAAATGCCTCGGCAAGAGCAGATGGTGGCCGCCAACCTCATTATAGCTCCTGGCCATCATGTGAATCTAATGGAATCTTATGACCGAAAAATGTGTCTACAAATTTGCAAAGATATTTGCGCAACTGATGAAGCCGCAAAAACAGCAGCAGCAGCAAGGACATTCCATGATATATGGAATAGAGATACATATACAAATATGTATATTTATATATATTTTATTTAGATACACACAGCCGTCACCCTGCTGCTTTCTATGCGTTATGATTATATCTTAATGAATGTTTTGGGGCCAGGACACATAAATCAAATTGCGAAAACGCCACAAGCAGTTGGACAAAAGGACAAAGGACCCGCCCCAGCCAGAGAGAGAGAGAGAGAGAGGCAGGCAAACAAGCAAAGGGCAGACGAGTGGAAAGGCTGAAGAGCGGAAAAGTGGGAAAGCGGAAAGGCAGGGGGGGAGGGGAATACGAGGAAAACTCGGTCTAATGTTGGCGTTGACGAATGCAAAATCATAAAAACGCCAGCTCGAGCTCCTTTAACGCACTTAGTAACACGACAGCTTGGCAAATGTTTGGCTTTCTGGTTTGATTTCCATTTTCGGCTGTTAATGTTGGTAAACAAAAATATATATATGCATATTTATATATCTTATTTGCCTTTGGCTATGCCTTTATTTAAGCTGCCAGCCCTGCAGCTGAAAGCAATCCGATCTTACACAGGGATCTCAAAGTGTAGGAGTTCAATGGAAGCCCTCGAGCTGCAGGCAGCTTGCCATGTAATTGCCCAAATCTCGGCAGTTTCCATTTGCAGCGACTCCCACTTAACCCGGATAAATCCCACTCTCTCTCTCTCTATCTCTGTGTCTCTACTCTTTTCTTTTTTAAGTGATATCTATGGACCAGCTCGCTTAATGGAGTCCACACCCTCCTCCTGGGTATCCTATAGGGTAGGAGGTCTTCGCTTCAGTCTAAATTATGCACAGCTGTGAGTTATTTAAGCGTAAACTATACACACAGCAGGCGGCGTTGACAACGTTGCGTATACGCAATGTCCACAGCAGACACTCTTGCATTTTCCCCCCCTTCCCTTTTGAACCATTTCCCAGGCCTTTTCACAGCAATTGTAAAGCTGCAAATAGAAATAAATGTCATTGTCGGTTGCACCAGTATCCAAGTGTGTTTTTGTGTAAATGCCTTCAATAGATAAAAGTAGATTGTTCTGCCAATGTACAAAAAAAATGTAAAAAAAAGAAAACAAGAACATACAGTGGCAAAAGAATCAAATAAATAAAATGAAATAAATAAAATTAAAGGCAACAAAATCAAAAAAAAAGAAAATCGAGTCTGCGGCAAAAACTCAGAACAAGCACAAAAAATGGAAAGAAATGGCAACAACTTTTAAAACTCATTAAAATTAATGAAAGCCACGCACTTCAAGCTCAGGCCCAGAAACAAGAGGCGGAGGGAAGAGGCTTTCCAGTGGCTGCCGCTGCCGCTGCCTCTGCCTCTGCCTCTGCTTGGAGATGCACATGCAATGGCGCCTGTAATTATACAAGTGAGCAAGCATATTGCAACGGAGCCCCGCCAGAGTCCCCTCCGGAATACGTTGCTTGAAAGTTCATTAAAACAAATTAAAAAGCAAGGAGAGAGCCAGCGCAAAAGGCACACCGAAATGGGAAAATTGTCGGGGCAAACGTGCCGGAAACTAGGCAATAGGTTCCTCCTTCCTGCTCCTGCTCCTGCTCCTTCACCTCCCTGCTCCGGCGGTTGCCTTCGCTGCAAGCGTATCAAATGATAACGGCAAACAAATAGCTGAGATGCTCTGAGGTCACAGTAACAGAGGCAAGAAGGCCAATGTGTCAGGAGGTTACCAAGGTACCCCCCAAAAAAGGGGGCCAACTTCAATTTGAGGTGAGTTTTCCAGGGAAAATTACAAGAAAATTGGAGGCAGACACAGATAACGAGGAAATAGGAGAGAGAGATGTAAAAGAGAGAGAGGGAAATAATGCCAAGCATTAATGGAAAAGTGTGTACTGCCTTAAAGCAACACTTTCTCAATTAGTTTTTTCGCTGGAAAAGCGAACGGGAATTTTGCAATTACTTTTAAAATGTAAATAATTCAATTGCTTAATGAAAAAGAGAGAGGAAAATATGCATATATATGAATAAAAGTTAAAGAGTAATGAGAAGAAAGTGGAAAAATGCTTAAAGAAATACAGTGACAAATAAATAAAGAGAAAGAGCAAAGGAAATGCATTAATACAAGCGAGGAAAAGAGGAGACAAAGTCATAGAAAAAGCGTAGAAAAAGCATAGAAAATGCTAAGAAAATGATTATAAAGCAGGAGACTTTCCTAATTGATTTCAAAATGCATTTAATTCCGCTTCCCAGAAAGTCCATAATTAAGGAAATGAGAGAAAGCAGAGAGCAGAGAGCTAGGACTCTCCGAAGTAGCAGTAGATACGATATGGAATCTCTGCCTCGAGATTTACATAACTATTCCCAAAACGGATATTACGTATACGCAGCGTGTACACACACAGACTGGCACGTGGCAGGCCCAAGAACGACCAAAAATCAATCGCATAAACTAACCAGAGGCAAGGTCGCACACTCACACACAGACAGAGGCCACACTATACTACTTCCCATGCATAATCGAGCAACGTCAAACAAAATTTCACTTGCCGGCACAAACAGAGACGTTGTCCAAAACTGACAATCACAAGGGGGGTCGTCCAAAAGGGGCGGGGAGCAGCAACATTTTGACAGCAATCTGGCAAGCACATGAACACGCACAGTGGCCCATTGAGGGGGAGAGGGAGAGAGCTAGAGCTCTCCTCTGGCCACAATTACACACAGCACCAAGGAGAAGAAAGGAGAATGGCGAAAGGAGGCCCAGGCGCCCAAGGACCCAAGCGGGGTAATAGCTCCCATAGTGTGTAGCCTAGTGTAGCGTAGTAGTGTGGTGTGGTGTGTGTGCTGTTGCAGGGGCAAAGTCAACAAAGCGCGTAATTTACATTTAAGAACTGCCGCAACAAAGAACAGGAAGCAACAACAACTGGCAACTAACACGAACAATGCATTCAAAATGTTGCTGCTGTTGCAACCAGCACTCTGAGTGAGCGAGGGGGTCGAGGGGTGGAGGGGCGGAGGGCTGAGGGCTGAGGGCTGAGCAAAGTGCAACACTTGTAGCTAAATTATTTAATTATGATAATCAAGAGATAAGGGGTAAAGAGGGAAGGGAGAGGCTGCCACATGTCAGGGAGTTTAGGAAAAAGTGGGAGTTACTTTAAGAATGTTAAAACCATAAAATTGTAGAACATTCCTTATATATATATAAGTAAATAATGGGAATAAGTATAATTTAAAGAACTTAAAATGTGAATAGTTTCTAGAGGAAAAGCATTTATTGAATTTGTGTAATTATAGTTACTATTGGACTCTTTTCCTAATTTTAGCTTAGAATTTATTTTATTTTGTATTA
>JAEIIJ010001179.1:0-39870 GCA_018904815.1 Drosophila ogumai
TTCACTGCGTTGCAAACTTCTGACTGAAATTATAATACCCTGCAAGGGTATAAATATATCGAAATAATCTTATACATAATAAAAAAATATGAAAAAATGATTTCATTTTTTACGATGAAGCAACAATAGGAATTCTAATACAAAAATTACCAAGTAAAGCTAAAACAAGTGGGAAAAAAAATCTGATTTTACTACTTGGGCTTAAAAATAAACTTGTTTGTTTTAATAATGATAATATATTTTAATCATGCAAAAAGAAGACTACCTACCCTTTACTTTTCTCCTCTTCAAGGTTATCAAAAGCAATCGAACCTACCATAAATCATATGAAGTTCCTAACTAAACTTTTGTTAGTAAATGGCAGTAGATGGTTTCGAAAACATAGTTGGAGCAGAAGACATAGCCAGGCCCCGCAATGCTTCTCATTTATCCCAGCATTTCGGTCGGCGAGGGAAACCAGAAGGGACACTCTGGATGCAGCCAAGCGGAATCAATTAATCTTTGCTCGCAAACATTTGCCAGTGGCCCCAAGCCGAAAAAACAACGCCGGCATGCTGACATCTAAGGAGTCCCGGGTCCGAGTCCGGGTCCGAGTCCGGGTCCGAGTCCGGCTCCGAAAATGTGTATCCTGGTGGAGTGGCCGAGCCCCTCCGATGCTGAGTGAAACGTTTCAAGAAACTGCAGCTTGCAGCCATGAAAAATGATAAATTTCACTTTGTCCCGTCGGTCCCTATGCCCGCCCCACCCGAAAGCCCGTCCTGGGCCCTGCCTTCCCGATGCTATTTTATTATTTATCAAGCTTATTACGAAAGCAGCAGCGTCCTCCTGGGAGAGCGTATCCTTCAGCTGCAACTGTGCAACACTTTGGGAGCTGTGCAATGGGCGGGGATTGCCGCTCGGTTTGATATTGAAAAATTATTGCTTTTTATGAAATAGTGCCATAAATTATTCGTAATACATTAACAATTATTTAGTAGTTGTTTGCCTCTGCGCCACTGCCCGTCGTCTACTCAAATGTGTGATATATGGCCCGTACTTACTCAAGCGAGTCCCGGACACACAGGAGTGGAAATTAATTTAATTTTGCAATCAATTACCTAAAACGAGAATTAAGAGAGAAGACAAAAATGTTAGAGAAGCGAAAAGTATACAGGGAATGCTTTTCAAATATTTTAAAGAGGCATTCAATTGAACGTTTGGTTTAACTAATATTGTTATTAATAATTAAAGAAATCTTAATGGGAGTATTCATTAAAAGAAAAGGATAGGGCCAGTCACAATTTTATTTTGTTTACAAGAATAACCAAAGACAAAACAAAGTGCATGATAATTCTCGTGTCCCATTAACCAGCGCTCACAACTTATTTTGAGCCCAACTACTTGGCTGCAGAGCACCCACAACAGTTTTCCTTAACCGGCTTAATGCAGATTAATCTTGAGCCAGACTTTATGTCACATTATGCTTCCCCCTTTTGGCATATTTACATCGACAAGGGAAGCCATCAGGCGAGTAAACACCTCGGCGGGAGTGGAGTCTCCTGCCAAGGACACTTTTATTGATTTATCACGTCTGGCGTGAGTTATAATTGGATGCCACGGCAGGATGTGGGAGTTGACGGGCCATCCAGATCCTTCTCCCGTCAACGGCGAAGTCGGGCCGGAGCCAGTGACGTCTCCTGGGCAGATTTATGGCATCTTTTACGAGTGCCGCTGGTCGCCTTTATGATGCCACGGCTCCTTAAAGCCTTTCGAGTGGTGCAAATTGTGTGATTAGCTGCTGAAAGTGTAATTAAATTTCTGAGGAGGCACTTTGAGCCGAGTGATTTATTTGTAAAGCGCCGCATAAGATTGCTTAAATTTATTAATTATGTGTAATTAATTTTGGGGAAAACGTGGGTGTGGGAAGCGTTTTTGGGTGAGCATTTTGTCACAGCTAGTCGAAGTTGGACTAGCTTACATTTAAATGATTCTGCGGGTATTTAGCTTTCTTATTTTTTACTATTTACATTATAAACTCGACTAGCAATTGCTCATTCAACTTGAAGCTCTGTAAAATCATTTCGAAATTGACAAAAATATACACACATTTTGACGAGCTAAATTTACATTGTCCACACTCGGATATATTTATTTTGCCGCGCGAACCGTTTGCAGAAAGGCGGAGAGGCTGTCAAAACATTCTATGGACCCTGCACACATCATTATAAAATATTTTAGGCAAACGATTTTTAATCATTCGTTGGCACCTGAGGAAAAACAAACAGGACGCCCGAATCTATTGGTAGCTCTTGAATTTTCGACCAGCCGGCAATGTTTGCCCGGTGTCTGCGGTGAAATTGTTATCAAAATACAAACAAATGCTGGGGAATGCAATTAAAGGGAGATGAACTTGCGCCTGCATATGCAGCCCCAGCCTCCAATATGGGGAAATGGGGCCGTTTACAAGGAGTTCCCCACTTGTCAGCCGGTACTCAATGGGATCAGGAACGTAGATAGTGGCCGTGAGGGCGAGAACCAAGCCCATTACTCGTGGTATAACACACATTTGCCCGGCCGGGGAGCCCTCTGTCGGTAATGGCCTGCCCCTCAGCCATCCGTGGCCGATATGCGGAAGCACTCCGCCACCTCCTAGGCTTCCTAGCCGGCACATATGCTTATAATGGCCTTTTGCAACTGCCACACAACGGCAACTAGCAACTACCGACCGGCTAGCACCACGAGTCGGAGTCATCATTGTTGTCGTCGAGGCACTCTATGACTCGGCGCAGAGTCAGTCGGCGATGACGCTCAGTTTGAATTGGAGAGATGCACGTTAAACTTTATAGAAAAACTCAAATGGTAACCATTGAGCCCATTGTGGAATATTGGTGAAATATATAGTGTATATATGACTTTCTTTTATATATACCTCATCAAATGCCCTAAAGAAAGGGCATCCTGAAGTTCCCTTACTGATGCTTTTTTGCCGGCTATACTCTTTATTCATTTTCTTGGCTCCTTCCCCGTTTTTACATTCCCTATTGTCATTTATGCTGCTGCTGTTTGTCGCTGTCGTGCCCCTGGCTGGTGTCCTTTAATTGTGCCTTTTGCAGCAAATGTTGTTAACACGGGCAGAGGACCATACTCGCACACGCTCATTACTTGGCCCACAAGCGGAAGTCAATGACTTTGGGCGGCGAACGCAAGGCGGTTAAAATATAAATGGATACGTTACCACTAGCCTTGGCAAGGACCCGCACGGCGTTGTTACACTCTCAATTGCTGCGGATAATGTGAGCTTTGGCACCAGCGAAGGCGCTAAGGGATGTGGCCGGGATATTAAGTCATTTCGTTTTATTAGTTACATCGCACAGGGCGCGGGCTTGCTGGGGTTAAGCATATGGGTTAATTGCATAAATTAAAGCCGAAAGAAGCGGCCATTTAAATTATTGCCCACCACGTGTCGGCGAGTCGAGGAAAAAGAAAAAACAGGACGAACAGGACGAGCATAAATCATTGTTGGCATTTTTAAATTGGCTTTCTGGGCCGGCACATTCCGGTGCTGCTGCTGCTGCTGGTCAGGATTAAGGCCAGCCCGAAGAAGCTCCCAGAGCAGTCTGGCCGCAAACGGCAGGAGAGCAGAGCCGGAGATGGAGATGGAGGCCAAGGCGAGGCGAACGGAAATTTAACAAAAATTGAGTCAATTTGAATAAGCTATAAAAAAAGGGCGAACTGCAGCAAAAAGTAGAGGGAAATCGGCGAGACGAATGGAAAACATAATAACAATGAAAGCAAAATACAAAACCAGGAGAGCAAACTGGAAAAATCCCAAAGAAAACGAGCAAAGCAATGTGAAATGGGAAAGTTGAGGCAAAGTGAAAAATGTACGGCCACAATACCTGACCCGGTCGATGTGCGACCAGAGGTGAATGACCATAGTGATAATGAGTTAAAAACCAAGCGATTTCAATATTAAATAATAATATTCACCACCTTCAAAATAATTCAACTTAAATCCCATCCATACCCACATTTGAAGTCACCACTTCATAAGCAAACCACTATTAGATTTACCCCAAGAATCTGGTATTCTGGTGCAACCCACTTCAACACGAATCTCAATCAATCGGTTGATCGAATCAGCATCTCACTATCCTGTCACTTGGAAGGACACCCCGGGAATTCGTGTAGCGAGTCAAGTTCGCCATGTTAAATCGAAATAAGTTTTCAGCAACATTTCGACAAGTTTGGCAAACACTCGAAAGCGTCAACACGCACACATAGCCCGGCCACGCAATTGCTGTCAATTTTAGCGCGGAAAACGCGCAGTATGCAACATAGAATTATGATTGGGGCCCGGAAAACTTTTCCGGGGGCGGAAAAGTCTCGGACAGGCAACGTCCTTCGGACCCGATTTCGATGCCAGTCGCTCCAGTCCCGGGCCAGGACGACGTTGTTGAGCTGTCTAATGCATTGATTGATGAGCATGTCATGAACTCGTGACATTGATAGTTATAAATTATTATTATTTCGACATTGTACGCTTGCCTGGAGCCGAGAGCAGAAACTTTTTCTCCGCCTGCTCTTCCTTCCCTCCGATCCGGACACAAAAACATTTGACAACTAATTGACATTTAAAGTGCGCCCAGGAATGAAGGAGCCGCATACAAATGAAAACTGCCCAAGTGATGAATCATCTGGCATCTCGATAACATGTCAACTAAGTTAAAATGATCAGTAATTACTTTGCAACTATCTATAAACTCAAGATGGTTTTTAAAGCGAGCCGAATAAAGATACCTTTAATATAAATTAGCTGTGCTGTTCTGAGCTTAAATATATATCATAATAAATATATTTACAAACCCTGAATTAGCTGGCAGCTCCACTTTAAAGTCCTAATGACCAAACACATTTTCTATTTTGTGTTTGTTTACCATTCTGTTTAGCCATTGCCATTGTTTTTGCCGCTGTTTATCATTTTGGCATCTTCATCGCTGCCATTAGGCTCCCATTATGCTGCCCACCTGCTAGTTTCAGGACTTGCCGAGCTCCCGAGCCCCCTACCTGCCGGGTTACCGAGCTGCCAAGCTGCCGCGCCTGTTGCCCGCTGGCTACCCGCCCACCTGCCGTTTTATAAATGTTTCAAAAACACACCGAGCCAGCGAAACGAAAGCAAACACTACATAGTCATGGTGCCAACAAGAAAAAAGCATTTATAAAAGGGAGAAATTTGATAAATGCTTCTTGCGGGCTTATTTAATGTGCGCCAAGTGCGTTCATTGTGTGAACTCATAAAAAAATATGGAGAAAGGAAAATTCAAGAAGGACGATTGCGGGACTTGGCAATTTTTTATTAAACTCCCTCGGTTTCTTTTGTGAAAGTTGGCCAAGTTGAATGTACCGTCGATTTTTTAAGTGAATGTAATGCGCCAAAGCCGGCCTCTCTAACACTGAGTTGAGTTATTGAAAAAGTTACGAAATATTTACGAGGCGATTCGTCTATTGCGCCTTGAAAAGTTTAGCAGGCTTAGAGTGCTTTTTATGTATTTCTGCTATTAAAATATTTAAATTATATTAAACGTTCCAGTTGGAGAGGCTGTACTACTTTAAATGCAAGCAATGGGTCCGATTAAAGCCAATTTGGGGCAGCCTTAAAGCTGGTGAAAACACTTGCACACGGCACCAAATGAAATTAGCATTATTCAAAATATTTTCACAGCTATGAATATGCAATGGGAGATCCACGGAGCACGTTCCATGGCTTTGTTCAGGCATCAGTTCTCGGAAGCGAGGTATACAACACATAAATACTGGTATATATATTAATTTTCATGCGTCATGTTGGCCACGCCACGCCACATGACGTCACGCTAATGACGATGGCAACGATGATGATGATGCTGCCAACGATTCCATCGGGAGCCTTTACTTGTGTCTGTGCAGAAAGTTCCCGCATATTCATCAGGAATCAGCATAAATAAATTTATCCCGCTCATATTTATATTTAATTTTTATTGCTTTATTTTGTTTCTTTCTCAGAGGATTGCCCCTGATGTGTGCAACTATTTCAGCTGATTTGAGCGAAAACTTTTTTATAATTCAAACTGCGGCTTTGAGCTGATTTTTATGGCTTTGATGTGAGATGGAGATCGAGATGGATACATGATGTTGTTTTTCGCTGTGACTCATGTTATGGGATGTGTACTGGCCATAAATCCATTCATCGATAGTAATATTTCTGGTATTTGCGATGTAAATAAAGCAATTTCGTATATACAATGTGTTAATAAATTTAATGCTTTAAATAATTTAAGGCTAGGGAAACTGTAATATTGTTCAAACCAAAAGCAGAAATATTTAAAAGCCGCTGAAAGTTCAACCTTACTGATAGTCAATAATCCGATAACCGTTCCTTAATCTATTAAAAACAAGCTGCACTTCGGTACCCTACAATTGAATTGGCAGGACGAGAGTCTTGTTTACTCGCGATTACCGGACACAATAATTATTTTTAATTGTTGGTAAAAATATTTGCGCATTCGTAATTGGCAGTTCTGCACAACAAACACAACGGCCATAGCCCTGATGCCTGCAATTGCATTGTGTTCTCTGTAATTTGCGTCCTTTCATTAATTCCACCTCCCCTTGCAATACAATTTTTTTCATTTTTTTATTGAGTTTTGTTTCGCCCAGCCTCGCCACGCCCCCATTGTCTGGCCGCATTAGCACTTGGACCAGTGAACTACCCAACAACGAGAATAAAACATTTCACTTCCTGTACGGAAACTTTATGAAAATAAATCTGAAAAAAATATATAAACAAAAGAGAGGCGTCGGGAAGCTGCGGACAAGGGGAAGTGTTCGTAGGTGTATGGCTTAAAGTTGGAACTCGGCTTGCGGGATTCCTTGATGACGCATTCAACAGCTTGGAAGTAATAGACCCTAACAAACAGGGCAAACAAAGAGCTGCCTCCACGAAAGAAGGGCGCTGCCCTTACAAAAATACTGAAGGGAAACCCAGAAAACTCAACAGAAAGGCGTCTGGAAATTTAAGTGAGAACACAGAACTGTACGAGCCAGTTTCTATACAAGGACACACAAGGAAGGACTACTTGGACCGTGTGATGCGCCCCACTCCTGCTCTCAGAAATAAATACAATTGTCCTATGCCTGCAGAAATTAGATGTTCATAGACTTTTGGTATTAAATTAAGCAAATGCAAAAGTATTTGAAGAGACTGTAAAGTTACTATAACTACATTTTAAAGCTGAAAACTAGCCATATTTTCTCTTTAAAATATATTAACCTATTCTAAAAATGGCATAGGATTATATATGCACATACATATTTGAATTATTGTTTCTAAAGACTAAAGATTCCAAGTCCTCTGATATTTGAACTATTTAATATGCCCACTGGCAGCCACATATTTTAAATCAATTACGAAAATGCTACGCTCAATCTTTCAATCAATCAATTTGAATTGGTTCGTGGCTCGTTCTTTCCTCGTTCACTTAATATTGAATGCCATCAATAACAATAATTTTCATAAATATGATAAGACATAAATCACAAAGTAGCAGGCGCCACAAAGTGCCTGGCCAAGGGTCCCGAATCTGGTCCTGTCGCCCGGGGATCTACAACTGCTCCGCCTCTCTGAAATTCGTCGTTCAACACTGAGAAAATAAGTTTCTAGATATAATTTGAGTACTTGATACAAATTTACTACGATTTAATTCGAAGAACACATGTAAATATATCCTTAATCCTTTATAGATTTTCGAGCTTAGGAGAAAATTGCTACCCTTTATGATTATTTATATCAACCAAGGTAATGAACACATTTCATCCAATCAATGGATCCTTGCTTGTTCTGTCATTTTGCATCCAGATCCTGTTTGAATCAAATTTTCTTTCCGTGTCCAGGCCACTCTCTCACCGACTGTCTGCAATGTCACTTGGTCATGCGAGGCACGCGCTCCTCTGGAAAGGACAACAACAGCGGGAGAAAAAGCAAAACAAAAAAAAAAAGAGTAGCTAAGCAGGACCTCGGCCCCTCTGGGGGAGGTTGTGTTCGCAGGACGCGGAAGGACGCGACAACGTCACGCGGCGTTGTCATGGCGCAATAAAAATAAAAATCTAATTAGTATGCCGTTGACAGTTTAATCGTGATTACGCTGGCAAAAATGTCAGCTAAGCGGGGCCGGGTGGGCGGGTAAGGACGCCAGCGGTGGCGGGGGCGAAGCGTCAACATCAACATGCCAACAGTTGATTCCTGGCGTTCTCTTATTTTTCCTGCTCCTGGACGTTGAGCCCGGCATTTCCGGCAGCCGCCACATGCATCGCGTGCGTGTCACAACAACAAGTGTGCTGCCAGTGTGTGGGCATGGGACATGTGGGTGTGTGTATCGGATGGTGTGTGTGTGTGTATTTTGGTGTTCGTGTTTGGTCGGGTGTCAAGAGTTTAGTACTGAAAATCGTTCGACGGTTTGTTGGCGGTTTTTAAACGCAAAGTCTAAAAATATCAGCAGTAATAGGCAGCAGCTGGCGACAAAACAGGAGCTCCACTATCGAGACATGAGTTTAAGGAATAAGAAAATAAAAATAAATATTAAGTAACTAAAATTTTAATTAAAAACCTTAACAATTTAATAATAAGTGTATTAATATCTTATATTGAATTATTAGAGTTATCAATTGAGTTTTGGAACACCATTTCAACTGATATCAAATCAATGGTGAGCTCACCCATTGTGATTGTAAGTTTTCTATTAAGAAAATAATAAAATCAAAATTCTGACATGGAATGGATTTATTTTTGGAACCACAGCGCAGTGCTGTTTCTGGGCTTCCTCCCAGCCACATTCTCCTATTGAAAGCCGGCCCAATGTTGGCCATTGAAATGCGTGTCTAGTGAAGGATCCGCGAGACGTGATGAGAATTTTTTAGCAGGTCCTTTTGCTGCTTCCCTTTGTTTCAGTGCCAGTACGAGTGGGTTGTGCCCAGGAATATCCGAAATATGACTAACTTGGCCCAGACTAGTCAGGCAGAGGCCAGTCACTTGGCCACATGCCAGAAGGGAGTCAGAAGTCAGGGGAGTCTAGGGTCGCGGCGGGCTGGTCCGAATTAGAATTGAGCTGATGTGCAGATCTGTCCCAGACCGGAACCGGAATTCACTGTGATGAATTTCCCGGTCGTGCATTTAGGAGAATTTCAAGTTCAGCTCAGAGCGCTGCTCGAATTTTTTCAGATTTTAATATAAAACGATGGGGATTTATGAGGGCCTCTTTTACAACTTTATTATGGCCCAAATCTCACAATGAATGAGCGCTCAAAGTGGTTGGTGGGAGGGGAGGGGCAGGGGAATATAAAATAAAATTAAAGCTGCCGGAAATGCAGACAAAGCGACAACTCATTGCAGCAGCTATTTTGCCCGGAGTGTCAGACGGAGATGGCGGCAGCGTGAATATGGGAAAAGTCGGAAAAATGAAATGAAATCCGAGTCATATTGCACTTGGAGGGAGAGTGGCGAAGTGACAAACAAACAGTCATCGCACCAAGAGGAAAATATTAAAGAAAAATGCGCTAAAATATTAATAAAAAGCATTTTCGCAAAGAAAAGTGGACCCGACGTTTGGCTGAGAGGCGGAGCCAGGCGGCTTTTGCAATATTACGAAAGTGATGCCCAAAGGATCGGGAATTAAATAAGGCATCCGACTGTGAACAACGAAAGCCAACTTGTCAAGGAAGATTGACCGGACATAAGAGCCAGAGCCAAAGCCAGGGACATAATAGGATTGACAATCACCAGGTGGAACAAGCAAAGGCCAGTGTCAGTGCAATTCTGAATGGAACAATGGGATAGGAAAACAATGCTTCCTTTGAATCTGGTTTAAAATATACTGAAAGCCCTGCCAAGCCTGAATGTTATTTCATAGCTCGCATTGTCTATATAAACTTTGAGAGTGTGTAAGCTAATTAAATTCTTTGAAAAGGAGTCGCATATGGCCTTGCTTTAGTTCCATATTATGAGCTATATTTATACCAGTTACTTTCCATGATATTTTTAAAATTTAGCCTTGTTGCAGTGCCCCTAAAACACTCTATTTTTGAGCTACTACTGTTTCGGTTTGGCTTCTGCTACTCGTTGCGGTTTAATGCGATTTGTCGAGGCATTTCCCGAGTGACAGACGAATGGGAGAAAAACAAGGACACGTCCGGAGCTGAAACGTTTTCACAAATGGAAACCGCAACATAATTGAACCGCAAATGATGCGGGTAGTGCAGTCAACCTGAGGGCAAGTGGGTGGAAACAGAGTTGTACAGTTTGGAAAACAACAGGGCCCAGGTCCATAATTCTCGGTTAATAATTCAGGCAATTTGTAATAGTTGCGATAGGGAAGGGGTCTTGATGTAGGATCCTTAAATAGGTGACAATAGTGGGGCTTCGTCTTCTACAAACTCACCTGGCAGGCTGGCTAGATAAATAGCCGCGATGAGGAAGAGTCTTCGCAGTTTAAGCGCTGGTTTTTGCATGTTGTTTGTTGACCTTCTGCCCCCGAATGTGATTGTTTATTGATAAATCACTTAATGTTTTATGTCGCACTGCGTCCCACGGACGATTTAAAGTCATATATGTACGAGCAATATCCGCTGCCCAGACCGCAGAAATCAATTTTTACATTCGCTAACTCGTTTTGTCATCCTTTGTTTTGTGCGCTCAGCATGTGCAATTTCCTTTTTTTCGTCGCTTGATTGGTTTTACTTTTTCCTCTATTTTGCGGTCGCATTTAATGCATTTTTCATTTTCCCCGGCCGGTGCTTTCTTCGGTTTACCAGTCAGCCACAATTAGCAATCTGCACAGTGAGTCGCATTGGTATTCGCTCCTCGGCGCCACCTTCGCGCACGGGGAATGTGAATGGGAATGGGAATTGTGTAAATACGCTCGGGTTGGCTGCATTTCTCATTGAACTCGATTTGGCTATTTGCATTTTTCATATCCCCTCCGCCTCTTTTGCATATTCATTTCCTGTTTTACACAATTTTTCCACTTTGCCCCTATGTATTTTATATGATTTCACTCTGACTCCACTGGGGACCGAACAATGTTGCTGGCAGATGATTGAACTAGAGTCCGTTTCCGATTTAGCCTGAAAAATGGATGAGTGGAGAGGGAAATAGGATTAGACTTAGTTGCGAGCAAAGGTATTTTTTCGAAATATAAACCATACATCACAAAATATTACCTTTTTATTTGTTTAATTTGGCAGGGTTTTTCTACTTATAGGAAGATTACTGAATTGGAATTAAAGCTTAGTAAAACCCTTAACTTAAGAGGTACTTAAGAACAAAAACATAGTGTTGGATAAATGTATTTGCTTAGGAAAATAAAAACCAAATCTTTCGATTGATAATGCATTTAAATAAATTTTTTAAGTGAGTGTCTTACTTGAGGGAGACAATTTTATGGATAAGATATGTAAATTGCCATCGGGTCTTGTTTATTTTATTATCCCAACATATTCTGTAAATCACAAACCAAAACCATTGCTTTAATTTGCTAAAATCTTATTGCCTCTCGGCGGTCGCTTATCCGGTTCCATGTGACACTTCCCTGTCTTGACAACCCCAATCACCATGAATCCAATATCCCCGCCAGGATTTAGTGCCTTCAACTCGGGAAATCCCACGGGTCTAAATCATTGACGGACGCTTTAAGCTGCATCGGATTCGGGGCCTGGGAGCGCGGGAAAACAAAACACGGGCTCAGTGCATTTTCCAACTGATTTGAAAATCCAAATGTTGCCCATTAGCAAACCAAATACGCACAGCTCTGCCGCAGAAGGGCGGCGACTTTGGCGCCAAGCGAAAGCCGCCCGGTTTTACATGGGAAATTGGCAAAAGCCAAGCCATGAAATTGTACAACACGATTTTCACATTTCGTACATGACACCATTTCGCAGCGGCTGGGACAGTGGCGCACATGTGGGTAAGGCGTCGCCTACTTGACATGCCTGTGTGCATGGGGAAAATTCACTTATGGAAATCGAAGATTTTCTCCAGCCAGAGGAGCCAGCCAAACTAAACTGATATGAAGTATCAGTATTCGGTATTCAATGTAAATCCTTTAAGCTGGAAATGCGCTCGCAGGGAGCTCCGGCCGCGGATCCATCGCCGACCCACTGACAGCTTGACTGCGGCTCTGATTGGAGTGGAGGAGTTGCGAAGAGCGACCTGGATCAGCTTACGGAGTGGGTTTCGGCCCCGTCAAGTCTTCGATAAGTGTGCCAAGTGGTGGGACGAAGGGAGCTCTAATGCCCGCCCCACCGAGAACAGAAGCTGTACTGTGTGCAAATACCAGAATCAAGTAAGCCCAATATTTTCGGCTGAGTGCGGAGTATTCACAAGCAGAGTCAGTGCAGCGCTGCTTGATGGATGATAGGAATCGATTCTGGGCCAAATCCTTGTTTGAAGTATATTTTCCAGTTTTATACACTTTGGCTCCTCTTAGTGTTTTTTTTTGTTCTAATTTTCCACAGTAATATTTTGCAGTCCTGTCAAACACTCCGCCAAGTCCTAAAACTCACAATTGATCTCAATTACAGCACTCGGCTACACACCATGTCCGTTATTACCAACATCAACATATTGGCATGGAATTTCAGCGACAATGCGTCGACGTCCACCTCCCAAGACACGGACAATCCGCCCTCTGACTGCAGCTCCATGCAGAGAAGCCGCTTGGAGTACATCCTGCTCGACCACAAACAGTTCTTGGCCGCCAGGATCATACAGCGTAATGTGCGTGGCTGGCTTTGCCGACTCGATTTGCGAAAGCGGAACCTGGCCGCAACCACTATTGCCAGTTGGTGGCGCGGCTTCTGGGTGCGGAAGATGAGGTTCGCCACGATCGAGGCCGAGCTGCAGGAACGCATTATGGAGTATTTCAACGACATGGCCATCAAGATACAATCTATCTTCCGGGGTTGGCAGGCCCGGCTGAATTACCAGGACTTCCAGGGTATGCAATCACTTCGAATGCAGTACGCGGAGGAAATGCTCAGCGAGCTGGCCACGAGTCTCCACAAGATGCGGAAAGATCGCTTGCTGCCAGGAATTTATTGCCTGCGCGGATCTGAGTACGTACACTATACATAATAATACTTTGCCGGAAATAAGAAATATCTCGCCTGCAGCTTCCTGAAAAAGATCGAGGGCCTGTCCCTTACCTTCGGCTACCGTTTCCACAACGGACGCATGCGGGCGGCCATCGCCCAGAGGCGAGCCGAGGTCGCGAGACAGCGCCATGACTTCCAGAGGGCCATGTTGTTCACACGGGCTCCCTTCCCGGCACCCGGCTCGCAGTTTGCCCATCAACCAGGCCTCTGGCCACTTAAGAAGATTGGCACACAGCAGCAGCGGGTCTTCCTGCTGTACGACCAGTGCAATCGGGACAGCCATGTGAAGAAGATTCACTTGAAAGTCTCGGCGCGTAAGTGCTCCGTGCAGTGTTTTCAGCAGATCCCCGCCGTTACAAACTATTTACAGGGCTCCGATCTAACATGGAGGCGAATCGCGAAGTCATAAGGCGCCGTTTCTGTAAGGAGTTCATAAAGCGGACGATCCGGGGTAGCCCCAACCAGTCCACTTATCAGCCCAACTCCGCATTGATCCAGGCGTTTCTCGACGATCTCCTGAACGACGCCGGGGAGTACAATTGCTACTGCAGCGCGAAGGTCTGCAATGATGTGGGAACCGGGATCTAGTCTGCGCCAATCATTTGAACTAAGATTACGATTTATTGGCTAATATTTTTTGAAATTTTCTGTTGTCACAGCACACAGCAGATACATCTTAGCAAAGTATATAATTATATATGGCATTGACCCAAGATCTCGAAGGCGGCACCTGTGGCTGCTTAAAATACTTGAACACATCCCACAGATACAGATTCCTCTGCCGGGCGGGATATTTATGTCTTGGGAATCCGCCGTACCTTCCCCAACATCCTCTTCGAAATTGGACTTCTACGACAGTTCCGACCATTTCATTTTCCCATAGTCATCAGTCACAAAATTTCACAAATTCCTCAGCATAAAACAGATTTTTTCCCTCCCCAGCGGACGAATAAAGCAGGGCGCTCCAACTTTTTTAATGTCACGGCAACAAAAATTGAAGGAAAGCGGAGTCTCGCCCGGGTGAGTGTGCGTTTTTAGCAGCTCACAATTTATTTGCAAACATTTATTATAGTTACTTTTGTTTTATTCGCTTTAAGTGCTACCCTCCGCGCGCTGAGGAGCGGGAAGTGGAGGGGTCACTTTTTATGCTGCATTGTTTTATGGTCGCGTCGTGGTCGGTAACGAAATGCTGCGCCATAAAAAAGCTGAAAAGCGGACAACCGAGGTTGATAAAACCGAAGCGCCAGAAGGAGAGCAGATGTGGAGGACCTCAACCTAGGAAACAAATTAGTTTAAAGATAAGTAGGTTACACAATTTCGTGCAGCACACTTTGTGGCATAAAGTGGCCGTCTTGATTAGTCCGTGGAGATGCTCGTCTTGGGGGCCGGTCGGGACGATTGCCAGGACGAGAGGGCAAACACAATCAGGCATTGGCAGCAGCATCAGCAGACTGCACGTGAAAATGCTTAACAGCTGTCGATGGCAGAAGAACACCAGACGGTCTCAGGCTGAGCGGGCTCTCGGGGGAACGAAAGGAGGGCTGTAAGGCATGCCGGAATGCGCCTTCGGCCAAGTGCACTGTAAATACCAAAGCAATTTTCTGTGCAAAATTAACAAGCGCCAAACCGCAACACAAGCCCGAGGTGCTGAAGTGGATTGGCTGCAGCCCAGAGAGTCGGGGTGGCCAAGATGCCAGTGCATACGTATATAGCCACATCTAAGTCGGGAATTTCCCCCGTTTCCCCCGAGAGGCCCTGTTTATTTGCCTTTTTGGCCATTTTCGTTTCGTTCGAATGTAATTAAGCTGTCGGGCAAAGAAAAAATCGAAGGTTTACGGTATCTTTATCTCTTCTCTGCTCTCGATTGGATCATCAATCTGGCAGAAGAAAATCGGACTGCTGTACAGTTTCCTTTTTGTTATTGGGGAATCAACTTGTTCCAGGTGTTGGCCTGGAATGTATGAAGTGGGCTTGATCAAAATCTTAAAAAAAACAAACATTTACCCTTCCTGCCTCATCAGATTCGTCTATTAAATTTTTCAATATGGTTCAATATTATGAAACTTAATGGATTCAGCCCCTTCCTGCTTTACATTTTAGTATGATTATTATTATTTTATAGTTGATAATTTATTATTTAATAGCCTCAATACTAGTTCATGGATATGCTCTCGCATCGCTAAGCAATTTGCCGCAATGATCCCATCAGCCTCAACCGGAATGGCTTGGACTAATCGTATACAACTTCTCAAGCACTTCTTTGGCATTCATTCACTCAAGTGTTTTGCTGCTCAACTGACCATTATGCGAGGGCACAAAGGGATTCCAATTAGAGGTCATAGCCAACCAAGCCCCGTCCATTTCCTTAACCCCAATGTTAATTATGCAAAAAGGAAAGAAAAAATAGAAAGACCATGTGCGAAAACGACCAGAACCCAGTTGGAGGCTAGTCGGCAGTCGACCCAAATTTGGCCATAAACTAACACCAAACTGCCGAGCGCCTCCGAATGCTTGGGTCATCAAAATGTGTCAGGCCGGTCCATGCAAATTTCGGACTTAATCATGGGAAATTATATTGGGGAGCACCCTTTGACCCTGGCGCAAGGTCCCCGTTTGTCAAACGGTCGGCTCGACACAACAGCTGTTCGCCGGAAAATAGTTTTCCACCCGCCGCCGCCGCCCCTCGTCGGGCTTTCCTTCGCTCGGCTTCCTTCGCTCATGGCTGTCAAATGAGATTAAAATAAGCTTTGCCGTCAATCGACATCGACTTGGGGCGTCCGGGGTCCCATCCCTTGCATATCGCTGGCCCACATGACAATGCCAGACCCTCCGCACATATCCAGTCGACGTCGTCAGTGCCCGCCCAACTTTTTCTCTCCGCCCAGAATAATGGGCCAAGCGAATTTATAGCAATTGTGCACTAAAAGGGTTTTATCCACGCACAACAGCTTGACCAATAAAGCAACTAAGCGCATTTGTGCCCCACTTCACAAAGGCATCGTGCCTCATCTATGGGGTTCGGTTGGGGCTCGGGGAGTCCTGAATCCATGAGCTTTGAATGCCGGTTTATTGCCAAATTGAGTTCTCGGCCGAGAGGGAGCGCGACAAAGCGTTCAGTGTACTGTGCCATATAGGGGACTGCGGAGAGCGTTGTCAACAACAGCTGCACAATTGAGATAAACTTCAATTTTCGTAAATTGTTTAGTTTATTGAAAAATCTGCGACATGTGAAGACTCGAAGGGGGACATGTGTGTGAGTTCCCTCTCTCTCTGTGTGTGTGTGTGTGGCACATTAAGCGCTCTGAATTTTAATTCAATTTAACTTTAGTTTCAGTTTTGCAGCTTGCGGATAGTGGAGACAGCAATTTATTGGCACATTTTATTTTACGAATTTATTGGATTTGATCGGGCCATACAAAGCTGGACTCTACTCGACTCGCTGACAACTGGCAGCTGCGGAAAATTGAACTGCAACTTTCCATTAGAAGGGGCAGGGTTACTGTGTGAAAAGTGGGTTTTCAGTCCATTGAAAGCTGAAGTAACTGTAAAAAGCTTCGCAGTACTGGACATGTGTTACATGATCAAAAATATATATGGGAAAGATAGATTGAGTCTTGCCTAGTTAATCTTTATAAAATCTTCAAATAGGTAATTTATGAAAAGGCAGACAGAAATAGGTCAAAGTAAATTAATTAAATTGAAGAATGTAGCTGATGGCCAGGAGATTGGGTACCCAAAAGATACTTATAGCTTCATCCCATCCGGAACACACGGAAAGCTTTCAACCATAGCTAAAAATATTATTTTCCTACAGCTCATTTAAAATTCCCCGCACTGGAGGAGCATCCAGATATTGCAGTACAAGCAATGTCAAGAAGGTGCTCCTTACCTTTCCATTATCCCAGTCCCTGCGCACACACAAAACATCCAGAGTAGATCGAACTTTTGCCTCCTTAAGCTGCCAAATATACGCGTCCCTTATCGAAACCCCAAAGGCCTACCTAAGCACACACACTCACACTCGGCAGACACAATATCCAAATCCTTATCCAATCCCTTCGCCCTATCCTCGCAGCCACGTACTCGCATTTCCCCGTGGAATGCGATGCCTGTGTGCGCTGAAATTATGCGCATGCCGTTGATATTTTCCTCGTTCCTTCTCTGCTCGCCACGATTTTCAATTCAAATGTTTTTCTTTTCGGGGATTCGATTTCGGCGGCAAACGGAGAAGGTGAACGATGCGGTTACATGGGCGTGGCGCTGCGAAAAAGTTTTCGCATAAAATAAGGCAAGATAAATTGTTAATGCGTCTGTGGGGAAGCGATTAGCGGCAAATGTGCCGAGTTTATGTTCGACTTCTTTTCGAAACTCGACTTGCAATTTAAATGTTATTTTCCTTTGCTGCAAACGCCGGCCGCTTTAAGCCCAGATGCACTGCGGAAACATTTTCCAAATCAACTCCAGCATATACTGTGTGTGCCTGCGATGTCTGGCTGCAGAAAATAAGAAATAAACATAAAACTCCTAACAAAAGCGGAGCTGGCTGACTGGAAGCCAAGCTCTCGTTGCCATTGGCAATTTATTTCCACCAGCCGAGCAACTGCAGCTCCGGGATTTTGTCCTCGGCCCGGGCAATTGCTTCTGGCCGAGATGCGAAGGCACTCCAGAACGCATTCAGGTGGGCAATTGGCAAATGCATCAGCCGGCAGCCAGCAGCCACGGCAGCTCATGATAAATCGTTATTTATAATTTGTATTGTAAACGGAGAAATTTGTATTTCCTCCTGCAAGAGCGAAGACTGAAGTGGAGGTTCCAGAGAAATACCTGAAGGATGTGTTCCTCACGGGCTCAGATATGTGGGAAAGCGAACTGAATCGAAACGATTTGAAGGGCCAAGTGAAAGGATTCAACCGAGGCAATAAATCTGAAAAGAATGAACTTGATATAGAGTTTCGATTGTGCTTGTTTTATTTCTGGTTAAATAAATAAAAATAGTTTTGGGTTGCTCTAATTACTTTTCTATATATAAACATAATACCATAATCATACCGTTTTTATTTTGAAATAAAATAAACACATGAGGTATGTTTATTAATAGAAAACACAATGTAAATGTTAACAAAACACAATTCCTGCATAGAACTTAAAACAATTTGCCGACAACATCAACTTTCAGCAACTATGGAAATGTACAATTTTGTTAACTTGACGGGAAAACTAGAGGGGTTCATATGAAAGGCAGCCCTAATTTATGGATAATTAAATATTTGCAAGAGCACAGCAGAGTGCCCAGGCCATTCCGTACGCCCACCTCCCCCCTTTGGCAGGGGCAGATTAATTTTGCATGCAAAGTTTGCAGTTGTGCGAATGCATATTTTAATATTTCCATATTGAAATTTTCATTTTCTAGCCGGGCTAATGGAAATTACCAGCGTAACGAATGTTCGGCTTACAGTTTGCGCCAACTGGAGATGAAGGCGGGCTCAGCCGGCATCCATGCCATGCCACTCACCCCCGCGCCAGGTTTTTCCAGAAGGAAATAAATAAATGCAACTGTCAGTGGCAGCTGAAGGAAGCTGCACGCCAACTGTCAGCGACTGAATGCAAGTGACAAGTTTTTGCGGAGATGCCAGGAACAGCTACTCGGAACTTAGGACTAGGGATGCGGGCTCTGAGTCAGGTCAAAGTTGGTTTTTCAGTTCGCGGACACATTGCGCATTCCGTTCGCTCCACTGCGCCACTGAGTGATGCACCCGACTCCTCTGGAAATTACCTGACTAAAGTTGCGTAACGAATCAGGCGTAAAGCCAGACGCCTTAGCCGACAGACAAAGAAAAGTGGCCTTTGCCGCTCGACTGACAGGTATGATTATTTACGTTACCTGGCTGTCCCAAATCTGCATCCGACATAAATATAAGTTTCAAAGTTTTGCAGCTTAATATCCAAGAAACGATCTGGTTTCATACTCCAGAAGGAGTTTTCGAATTATGATAGGTTTATTAAATAGGATTGTTAATTCTATCTTATAAATAAATAATATTTATCAGATATACTTATAAACCGCTAAAAGCTTTCGATAAACGTTGAATAAATTATTATAAATAAAAATGAGAGTAATAAATAAATTAGAATTGTTCAATGAGAGTTATGTAAAATAAATCCACAGCTAAATTATGTTTCCAGGAGTTAGAAGTTTAAGAAGTTTCCTCCTACAATTTATTGAAGCTCATAATATTCACAAAATCCCCATCGACTCGATTCCCACTTTATATTTATTGATTGTAACTTTCGAAACTATTTCGGGACCGGGTTTGGGGACACTGGGTGTGACCCAGAACCATTTGGCAACTATTGCCGAGGCGACAATCAAATAAATCACACGTCCTGCGTCTAATTAAACTCGAGCTGCGCGACCCTTAACACTTGCGCCCGGCCCGTTGTCTCGGCCGCATCCTGGCTCATTTGCATAAGGAGCGCCTTTGCCGCCTACCAGCCAAAAGATCAACCGGGGAGCCATTCCCAGCCGCCCAGTCTCCCCACCCGGCCCTAAGAATGTGTCTATGCATACGAGAGAAACTTTGTCCTCGAAGCGGGTGCCCAGCCCCCCATTAACCCACGTCGCGAATGGTGTGAGTGCGGCAAGTGTGTCACGCCGCCTTTTGTTGCATGTGTGCCAATTAAAGTCCCTGCTACGCCTCCAACCGTAGAGGATTCTTGATATTTAAGAACGAAATACTTTCCCTTATTCAAAGCTAAAATGTTCTATAAATAGTTTCAAAAAATTCCCCAAACTCAAAATAATGAAAACTGAAAGTCCTGAGGCGAAAGAAAAGCATTAATATATTAATTTTTATTTAAAAATATATATTCCATTCAGTCACCTTCAGATACTGAGAATAGAGCTTTAATACTTCTGCAAAATACACCCAAAATGTTCATGTTTGCTCACAAAGAACTATCCAACCTTCATGCCTTGACTTCCACTACCGGAGCCTGGGAAAACCCAAGTAGCTTTCTCGGCTTCCACGCTGCCGCCCAGATCCTGGCTCCTTTACGCCGAGGCTGCTCGTTGTGCGCATTAT
Organism: Drosophila ogumai; assembly: GCA_018904815.1. Classification (NCBI taxonomy): domain Eukaryota; kingdom Metazoa; phylum Arthropoda; class Insecta; order Diptera; family Drosophilidae; genus Drosophila; species Drosophila ogumai. The sequence goes on from JAEIIJ010001179.1 coordinate 20,244, forward strand.
TAGCTGTCGTTTATTTTACCCAAGAAGCCGCCGAAAGGAGACAGGAGGCAGGAGACTGCCAGGAGCTGAAGTCGGGACCCCAAGCTGTTTTATGTGGAGAGTGGTGGGGATGCTGGGGCGAAACAAATTTTAGTTGTCGTCGTCATCGTCGCTCACTGCCTTGTTGTCGTCGTCGCTCCTTGTGCTCGGTGCATATGGAAGCATTCAGTTTCAAGAATCCTGCAGCCTGCATCCTGGGAGCCCGACACAGAGGCTGCTTATCTTTATACACACTAAAGTCATTAGCCACCCCGGCTTAAAGGAGCTGCTTTCCCGGAAAATCAATGCTATCCCCGCGCAAAAAGTCCGGGCCACACAGGGGCGAAATTGCAACGCTGTCAAGTTAAGAGCCTGCCAGACAAGGCAAGGAAATTATAAAATAAAAACAAAGTGCAAATATTTTTCTAATGTCTGACAGCAGCTGTTAAATGCCACGGAAAATCCCGACAAAGAAGAGAGCACCGAGAGCAGAAAAGTGTTGGTCAAACTGGGAAAAAGGAGTTTACGGAGGGGCCAGCACACTAATGAACTATGAAAATAGCGATGACAAACAAAAACAATGGGCAAGTGACAAAAAGTGTTGTCTGGAAGAAAGCAACTTTTGAGCTACAGTGGGTTCTACACAGAAGGAAATTCTCTTTGAAGAATTTTTAATCTTAATTTATCAAGAGAAAAGTATATTCGATTTAATAAAACTTTAATTATTCAAGAACAAATTTAACATTAAAATAATTCAGAAGTTTTTTTATGTTGATATTGTTTTTGCTGGCTTTAAAAAAGAAAATTTGTGTTATTTTTCTGCATTTTTGCGGGCGTTTTTTTTTCATTCCTTTGCCATCAGGCCACAGTGCTCCATAATTAATTAGAAAACAAAAGCAAATCAGCAACCGAGAGAACAAAGAGAGCAACAAGCAATCACTTTCGCAATGGAAAAAATAGAGCAATGTCCAAGTGCCGGACTTGTGGAATCCACTCAGCGATGCAGTCGCCACCGGAGGAAGCGGAAGTGGAAGTGGGCGGAAATGGGCGGAAGTGGGGAGGAGGTGCTCCGGCTGCTGGCCACAAGATGGCGCTGTGCATTTACTTTTCTGCAGCTTGACAGCGCTCGAAATGAGACAAGTGGCAACGGCACCCGCAGCAAGGAAAAAAAAAAGGAAATTCAGACAATGGGGCAGTGGCAATGGGAGGGCCACCGTCAAAATGCTAATGCAATCGAGGTGGGGAGTAAGGGATGTGCCAGGAGGTGGTCGAAAAAAGAAGGTGAAATGCAATCCGTCGTTTGTTGTGCGGCAACTCGATTCGTCGGTTTGCTCTATTTGGTAATTTATGTGGCGACGTTTCTGCAACCCCACTGTTGTTGCAGGGGCAACCGCAAGGAACGGAACGAAGGCTGACGGGCAGCATTTCAGTGACAAGCGCACAAGTTTCACGCTTCACTGTGCCACCGATTGGCGAACGCGAGCAGGGGCCAGGATATCGCCCACGGATGACTGACTCGCTGGCGGTGGCAAGCGAGTTAGAAAATTAAAAGCGCAATATGTTTTGGTATTTTTTCGATTTCAAGATTCCCTACAGACTTATCGGAACTTTGCTTTCATAAACAGGAATTTCGGAATATTTTGAAATAGTTTCCAGAACAGCACAGCTCAGCAAAAACGATAATTTGCACTTGGTAATTTATTCCAGTAAGCTAAGTCGACGCTTTTCTCCCCACTTGGGCTAGTGTCATGTATCACGTACGATTTCCCGAATTTCGGGAGCTGATATTCCACTCATCGCCGGCACGAGTGCAGCATATAAATCGCTTCCACACTGATTTATCCCGCTGTTTCCCACAACCTAATTTAAAGCGTTTAAAGAAGTAACAGGGAAATGTAATATTTATTTTGTCAGCTCTCTTTTTCCTTAGGTGGAAAACTTTTTCCCCTGGCGACATTTCCGTCAAGTTTTCGTGGCTGGCCGCCCGTCGGCTGATGCCGTTGTTATTATTATTCAGTTACTCTGTTTATACAGGCAAGATATTCATACATTCATGAATATATATAAAGCACGTATCTCCTTTTGGCGCTGGCCCAACACACAGGGCGAGAATTTGCATAAACACCGCCGTACAACAATAACAAGACGGGTGTGTCTGTGGGCTCGCAAAGAAATAAGCGGCAGAAGCATCCGCAGATAGCGCGATGCGATGCGGCTTGGTTTACTTTTAAATTTGTACTATATGTGCACAGTGCATGTGGGTGCACTGAAAGAAATACTCAATTATGTTTTAAAATAATAATAATTTAATTTTAAATTGGGAGTATTTTTCGTATTAAAGAAAATATATGAAACAACTTTTTATAGCTCTTTGAAGTCATTATTCAGGTTTTACGTTGTTTATATTTTATTTATTTAATAACTATATAATCGCAGTTTATTATATATCAAAAATCACACATAAAGTTATTTAAATATTAAATTAAATTAAAATGTGCTCAGTGGACATGAGCTCGGTGTTCCTTTCAAGCAACTCCTTCGACTTCAGTCGCACATCTATATGTATGCGGATTTATCTTGCCACAGTCCTCCGGCTCGTATACATGTTTATAAAATTGTCTAAATTCCCACAAGTTGATTTAAACTTTCTTCGCCTGCTCAATGTACGTGTGTGTTTGTCAGTATTATTTTTATGCGAAAAAACTAGCTTTTGTTAGTTTGATGCCCGGTGGTGGTGCTCATGTCTCTAATGCAAGTATCTCTTTTGGGTATTCTCCATGTTTTCCTGCTTCTTTCAGAGCCACATCGCGTATACGTAATGCTTGTGCAGCGGCTCGTTTGTTGCCGTGGCTTTCAAGAAGGGGGAATGAATGGTGGTGGAAGTCTCATATATTGTATTGTTGTTATTCCACCGGTATCCCTTTCAGGTCTGGCAATGTAGGAAATGCTAAAAATGAAATCTGAACCGTAGCCAGGCCACTGTTGCAGCCCTGCGCTTTATTTGTTCCACTGTCCTCGTTTTCCTGCAGGTGCTGTTTCGATATTCTGTACCTGCCCACCTGGACATGAGATAAGCCTGGACAAGGATAAGCTGTCTCCCAAAACGTGGCATTGAATTGGAGACTTTGCATCAAGCTGGGGTAAGGTTGGTATTATAGAAACTTGTTTAAATTTTATTAAAACTTAAGACACCTAGATTTGGTTAAAATAATTTTGTTTACTCAAAAAATAGTTCCAAAAGTTGAATAGTTTTTTCTTGGAATTATTTGGTAAAATGTAAATTAAAGTAAATACTCTTAAATACTTTTTAAAGCAATCATTACCTACACTGTGGCATCGACATTTCATATCATATATTCCCTTAATTTTAATAATAAATATTAAACACGGAAATTTGATTGAAATTATGCCAATGGAAATTTATAATGATTAGTGAAGCGTTCTTATTAATTGTTTAATCGTACGATATTAATTACTCTTAATGACATGAGACTGATTTTTCTACACAACTCCCATTAAAGTTAAATAATAAGTTATCTAAGACCAACTTAAAAAAGTCTTATAAACAGAACACACTAAGAAATATATCATAACTCTAAAGAAATGTTTTATTCCTAGATTTGTGTTTGCTACTTATTCCTTATGTTTATCCCTAGTTCGCTAATAAAATACGACATAATTGTTCGTAACTTTGGTGGGCTTTTCTCAGCCGGGAGGCCCTGGGCCCGTTTACCCACTTGTTCTGCCTGATCCGGCTAATCTGCCGCCAGCATCTGTTTATAATTTGAGGCGAGAACCTTTAGGCCTCTTCGACGGTGCACTTGACTGAACTTTCACATTCGCTCTGTCATCTCCTCCACACGCCGTGGCCCGCTCACCCCATTTGCACTCGCATCCTGACAGGAGTGCTTTAACCAGCTAACCACTTGACTCAAGTGTTTGCTCACTTTGCGGGCAGCTTTCCCTACTTTCTACCGTCGCTTCGGTCTGCGGTTACTGCTCTTTTTTCGCATATGTTTTGACACGCCTTTTTTGCGCCCAGATGTTTTTGTTTTCCACCGATTTCCCTCGCCCTGTGTTTTCCTTGCGACCTCCGCAGCCAGCACTCGTGGCATTTCCATTGTCTGTCGGCTTTCACTCACTTTATTTGTACTCGTGCATCATAAGGGTTTAATGGATTTGCCGTTAGGCATCCTAGTCTGCCTGAAGGAACCTCGGAAAACTCCCTTCTGCTTTGCATCATTTGCCCACTTTTCACACGCCCCTAAGTGCGGGTGCTAGTGAGTGTGTGTGTGTGCCTACGCAATGATTATCATATTACGGCCATTGTGTCTGGGCCATGGACTCGAACACCTCCGCACTCTGCGGCACTTCGCTTTATGACTTTATTTTCGCCTCCTCCCGTCGTCCGGCAGTTAATACATTTTTATGGACTTGCCAAACTACTTAACCGCCCACCGGCGGCTTATTTCGCCCTCACTTTCTGTCTCTCTATTAGCTTTTCGCGTGCTTTGTCATTGCCGTTAATAGACTTACCTCGCCTCCTTCGGCTTACTGGACGCGAAGCGGAGACAGACCGTTAGGGCCAACTGGCCACTTGCCAGAGGAGCGGCTGAGGCTCAGGTGGGGCAATGCCATCCATAACCAAATTGGTCAACGCCGCGTATGCGTAATGCGCGAATGCCGTTTTATTTATGCGCTAATAGGCCTTCAGAAGATTTAATGACTGCCAGGGTTCGTTAACCGCTGTAAAAGACTTGAGGTTTACAGGAAATTTATTCTAACAAGGAACTGGATAAACAAATTGTCCTTTTATAATGCACATTTTGGTCCTGCTTAACTTTGGTTCTCCTTTGTAATTTAGAAAAATTAAATTACGTAATGCTTTATGAAAACTACTCTCAACAGAGAGGCTAAATTGAATGCTTTTAGTTAAATTTTCGGGGAAATATTTGCATGCACCCTGTGCGCTTGCAAATTCTGTTTACATTTGCCAACATTTTTGCAGACTTCAGCAGCAGCTGCAGATCGAGAGGAACAACAAAGGACATGGAGCCGCCTTAGTTGGCCATGTATTTCGGTTGTCGTAGTCTGAAGCTGTCCTTAACACACATCAAAGGCATTATTAACACCGCATACACAAGCAGGCTCCCGAATGATGCCTTCAAGGGGCCAAAAACCCAAAACATGTGTCGCTGGCCCTGTTTGCCATGGTGTGCGTGCGAGTGGCCCTATGTGCGAGTATACGAGTATTTATGAGCCATGTACATAGATGGCAGGCACACATACATACATATAACAACTGCTTTTGGCGTGCATTAAGTGGTCTTAACTTTCCACACAAGGACATGCTTTTTGTGGTCTTTAAAATTATTTTTCCCCCTGCTTGCGGGGGTGGCAAAGTTTCCGTAAGAACGTCTGTGCGGCCAATAAAACTTATATTAGTCTGGCAGGCAATATAATGCCAGCGCATTTTCTTTAAATTTGCTGGAAGGATCACGCTTCGGTTTGCCTGAAAATATTTAACGCAGTGTTTTTCTCTCGCCCTTTAATGATCTTTAGCATCATACTTATCGAAATAACTTATTTTTGAGCTGCAGTATACAGTTTACGTCCTTAGCTCCAAAGTTTTTCACCTTACCTTCCCCCTTGAAACTCTTCAATTTAATTCTCCCCTGCCGGCTACACGTAATCCCACATATTTGTCTGAGCTAGGGGGCAACTTGAAATTTACAGCTGCCAATTTGAAAGTCAGAGCCCGTCTGACCCTTTTTTCCTTTGGCTCATCAATGAACCAATAAAGTATGCTTCTGGAAAAATTGAGGGAAAAGGGCCAGCAATTGATGTTTTATTTCCTCGTTATATGTGTGAGCCATACAAATGCAGTTTGGTAAATGTTTTCCTCTTCATTCGCTCCCTTGTTTTCTCTGCGAAATCAGGTAAACGAAGACCTGTCTTCTGGAGCGATTGGGATGCGTGAGCAATTTTCCTCAACGGAAACGGGAAGGCGGGGAAAGCAAGCTGACGTTCTCAGCAGCCGCAATTAGCAGCCGAGACCAAGAATGCCAAATTCAGTCAAAGAAATTCCGGAATGCCCTGGCCTCGACTCGATGACAAAGATGCAAGGCAGACTTGTGCAGCTTGAAAAATTGAAATTTTAGCGAGAAAGGGAAGCTGCCGAACGTTCGTTAGTTCGCTTTGCCCTTTTAGTCCTGATCCAAAGTGTACACTGGCCCAAGCTCAGAGAAAAAAATAACAATTAACTTGTAAATAAAATTCCAAATTAAATTAAAATTCCAATTCATACTCTTGCATAGGAGAAGCATTCGTAATTTGGATTTTTTTCCCTTTTCCTTTATTTTTCCCATTTGGCTCAGTGCATCCTTCCGTGTTGGCTTTTCCTCAATGTCGACTGCCACACTTCAAAGTTCGCGTTGTCGCCGAGTTAGCGAGTAATGAAAGTTGCGTGTGCCTCCTTGTCTGAAAATCGGCGAAGGACGCTGACGAGGACGAGGACGAGGACGAGGACGAGGACGTGACGACGTTAAGTCGCGGGGCGGCTGCATTCAAATTAAATAGCATTTTGATGAATATTGATCGATTGCCTGTGCCTTGGGGCAAATTAGAAGCGCAAACCGCATTGACAAAGTTTTTATTTGTGCGCCGCGGGCGAGTGGTTGGTGGAAACTTTAGCCTTCACAGTTTGGCAGAGGACGATCTCAGGGGTTTGAAATTATTTGCAATTTGAATTCAATTTAAAGTGGAAAATTTAATTGGGGCATCTGTTCAGTTGAATAGATGTTTCAGCTTAGCGAGGCAAGAGAATGTGTTTTTTTAGCATTCGCATTCTCATTCTCATTTGCTTGAACTCTAAACATCGATATAATCGAATAATCGGGTCTTCGAGCTGCATCATAAAAGAGAATCCATTGCATAACTCTCACATCACAAGGACTCGTAACATTTGTTTAATATGAAAGAACACTCGACTGCCAAGTCAAGTCAGCGTTAAAGCATTTTCGTAATGGAAGCTACAAAGTGCTTCAGTTTTCCCCGACGACGAAAGAGCCGCTGTGCAAGGCAATGTCCTTCGGACGGGACACAATGCAGGCAGCCACCGGAAATGAGTAAACAAGCGTCAAATAGTGAAAACAGCGACCCAGTACAATGCAATACCCGGTCCCAGCTCGTAGTCCTTGCAGCCTCAGCACCCTCCTCCTTGGCTCCTCTGTGCAGCACTGCTCCTTTCCGAGCCCCGGCACAAAAATACAAATAAATGAAACATTAAACGAGACAAGGACCAGAGCCGGGGCTCTCGACGGCGCACTGGCGAGGGAGGACGAAAAATGAGCACCGAAGACAACAACCGGATATCCTGGAACTTTATAAGGAGGAGCTCCCTGGCAGGCCCCCCGAAAAAAGGACAACAAAGCCAGCAGCAACGACGACAAGGACAGCGAAGTTTATTTTAACTTTTGATTTCCGCATTTCTCGGTACGCCCCTCCTCGTCCTGCCCAAGTGCATTGGCAAATGATTGCATTGAGTGGCAAAGTTGCGCCTTCCCTGGAATATCGAGCGAGCCGGATCGCCATTAAAAATGTATTAAATGCGCGACTATCTGGCTCTCTGCCTTTCTGAAGGCGTAAAATTCAAGGATGATAGATGGTTTCGGAGGTAACTTGCTTCGGACAAAGTTGGATTGCAGTTACATATATTAGTGTTGACTATAGAATGTAAAAATCCTCTATTGTATAATATTAATTGAAAATTGTGGCTTAAATTTGAAAAATTTGTTAATTTCCAGGAACTTGGCTTACACATCAACTTGGCCTTGACTTCCAGGTCTGTTCTATGGCTTCTAGCTGAAATATCAACCTGCATTTTCTTAGATAGCTTTCCTAATAAGTAACTTCGACATGAAGCTCAACACAACCCCAGTGTAAGAATTTATTTTACAGAGACAAACTTATAATAATTTATCCTTAGCAATAGCGAATCAGAAATATGCTTGGAAGATTGTTCGTCTGAAGAGGAAGTTGAGGAGAACTCGGCGTGTTCGTCTCTGGTGGTGAACTTGCCACGGTGAGTAGTCCACCTGCCCCCTTCGAAATCTCTAACTCTTTCTGCAGCACACTAAGACTGATTTTGGAATATAAGCAGTTCAAGGCGGCTCAACTTATTCAGCGACATATCCGTGGCTGGCTGGTGCGTACTCGAGTGCGGAAAGTCAAGCTCGCGGCGGTTGTTATTCAGCAGTGGTGGCGGCGCTACATGGCACAGAGGAACCTCGTCGTCGTGGCCGAAACCAAATTGCAGCTGGCCACAGTGCAGCTGTACAATTTGAGCGCCACCCTGATCCAGAAGGTTTTCCGTGGCTGGTGGTACCGGAAGGAAGGCATCGACATGAGAAAGCTCAAGCATCTGCAGATGTCCATGTCAGAGTACATAATCCGTATTATGGGCAATTGCTTGAATGAGCTCAAGGACAAGGCCATGCTTCCAGGAGTCAGAATTCGACTTCCGCAGTGAGCTAATTGACTTAAAATTAAACTAAAAAGGAACTTGAAATCCGGTTACTAATGAGATCTTGTCTAGGAAGTGCAACGAAACGATAGACCAGCTGGTTTCCACATTCGACTATCGCATATACAATGGCCGCGCCTGCTACAAAATGGAGCGAACAATACAAGAAATCAATGAGCAGCGGAATTCCTTCAAGGTGTCCGCATTTTATACCACCGTTCCCTTCTGTGGATTTGACTATAAACAACTTTGCGAGAGACATGTCTCTTCCGTGGAAGTGGTTGAACAAACCCCTGAGACCATCGAATTGATTCGGAAATTTGTGAGCGGAAAGTCCGATATGAACCTGAAGTCAAAGTATATACGCAAATCGCAGGTTGCAGCACGTAAGCCATTTAACTGGCCATTTTTTTGCAGAAACTAAGCTGTAATTTCCCATCTTTTTGCAGGCAAGTCAACTCAGCGACTAAGTAAAAAAGCTGCCTTCCTCAAGCACATCACTCGCGACATGAAGAAGTGGCATTATGCGAATGGGGATAAGGTCCTGCCGAAGAAAATATTCGCAAATACCGACATGAAGGACCTTCTGGACGAGGCCAAAGAGAACCTAGAGGATATATTCGACAGACTGGGACCGTGCATTTGTGGAGCATCCGCCGAGATTGCTGATAATTAAAAAGTTCTTCACACCTTTGTATATTTTGTAAGGTATAATTTACAAAAATGTGCTTTTCGGCTCCTTGTGCTGTTAAGACCTGCTGAAGATGCAGCCAATAGAAATAAAGTCACGAACTTTGTCAGCATTTTGGAATCTTTTCATTGAAACTTTTCTCAGAAATGAACACATTGAAGTATGAGCCAGTATAAGCCAGACGTTCTTTGACCCCTTTGAAGCCATGACTGCTCTGTATTTGTATTTATTCCGCACACACAAGGTATGTAAGTAGGTTCAATATTGGCAACAAATTAAATTTAATTATGTTTGCTGTTGCAGCCAAAAAGAAGCGCCTTAGCAAAAAGCTAAGCACAATTTGCCAACTCGGTAAATATTTGCCAACTGACGCTAATGAACTTGGGCATACAAATAGGCGAAGGCTAGGGCTTTGGGGCTCCCAGAGAGCTGTGCAGAATATAATTTTCCCCACAGATTGGCCGGGCTCTCAATTGTGTCGCTGGGCTCCATTGAAGAGTTTCTCCCAGCACTTTTCACGAATGTAATAAGATGAAAGAAGCGGCTGGGAAAATACGTCTGAAATAAAAGAAAATTGGCTAAGGAGCCGGGAACGTGTGTGCAGAAAAAATCTTTGCTATTGATTGTGTGTGAGTGGTATTTACACATTCCTCCTTTCTCGTATGGGAAGCGTGTGGCATGGCCATTGTGAGGCCACAGAAGTCAACATTCCGTTTTATTCCCTCTGATTCCTGGAAGGTCTGTGTGCTCCAGGGCTCACTTGGGGTTAAGGGACTGAAGCACGATACGAGTATTCACTTTTTGTTTTAAACAAGCAAGCAAAGTCGTCTGGGATTTTTGATTCGGCCCCAAAATCGACTCGACTTCGAACACTACCAGGAATTTTTCGGTTCAATTCCAAATTCCAGAGCGAACACATCTCCTAGCTCAGTATAAACAAATTACAAAGTAAATCTTTCGGCTAGGTTTAAGCATAAAGTGAAAAAAACCGCGAACGGTGAATGAATGTATTAACAAGAGGTTAGCATATCTCGTAGCTTAATTTTACGGAACTCTAATTTAAGAACTGTGCTCTTAGACTACAAAATCCATCCAGTACTTCACTTTTAGTTGGAACCCAAGACATACATGGAATGAAGTTATTACCCAAACGGAATTTGAATTGATACAAAATCTATATTTTTATTTCCAGAATTTTCTTAAGGCTGCTCATGATTCTTTATACAAACAATGCCTAGGTAAGACCGTAAATCAATTTTCCAGAATTAAACTATCTCTTCCCCAACAGATAATTTTTACAAATTATATAAAACATAAATATAATAACGGCATTAATATAATAAAAATACACTTGCACTTAAAAAAGTGCGATTTTTTATGGTTTGGGCTAGACAAAAAAAGAGAACATGCTAATTAAGCCAAAAGTGGGTCAGAAAAACAACGAAATAACAGCAAACAAGAGCTAAGAATAATGCCAGTCATAGGGAAAAAAAACTGCCGAGAAACTGAATTAACCCAAATATGCAAATAAATTTGCCAGCAAAATGGAAACAAGTCTGGGCCAAGTTGCACATTAACTTCCGCAGCTCATTAAGTCACTGTCAGTTCCTGGGGCGGGATTTTCAGGGTGGACGAGGGGAAGCTGGCGGAAAAAATATATATATAAATTTATGTGACGCCAACTGGACGACAGGCGACCACTGAACAGAGCCCCAGTCCCACGAAAATCGTCGTGGAACTTTTCTCAGAGGGAAAAACACAACAATAATAAAATATCTTTGCTCTGAAAAAGTAGGGTGCGTGGGAGGTGTTTACAACCCCTCCCATGTATTTAGATAAATCAACGGGGGTCGCAAAAAATTGTTGAAAAGGTTGGAATGAAAATGTCGACGCTTTAAATGAAAACCAAGAAAACAAAAATCTCTTTGCGGGCACCCTCTTTCCGCACACTTTAATTAGGTCGTTTCCCTTATTTTGTTTTTATTTTTCTGTCCTATATAGGAAATGGTTGGAATTTTTGGCTGCTTTTTTTTTTTTTTGAACCAAAGGTCAGGGACTGACTTGGGTCTCCAAAAAGGCGGGGCAGGCCAAACTAATTAGTGGCCATTTTGTGGGTGCTCGCAGTTTAATTAAATTTTAATATGAATTTAATTGAAAGCTGAAAAATGAATGTCCTTTGAAAAGAAATTTAATATATTGTTGTTGGGCTTCTTACGGGAAAGAATTTAATTTTAGACTTAATTGTACAAGCCGGAACAATATAAAAAATTTTCTTAAGCAGGAGTCTTGCTTAGTGAAGTTTGTATCTCAAAGAGCTTTATTAATACCTACCTACTCATTTTATAGTTGCAGTCACTTGAATTATATTTAAATAGTTTTTCTCTTTCACTCATATTAAAATTGTGACCAAAAAATTCAGATTGCGGGTCTTTAATTTAATATTCTGTTTTCATTATTATTTCGAAGGGGATAATCCTCCACATGCGGCGTTATAATAAAGCACACGCGCTGCGAGAATCGAGAGTCAAGTCGGCGGAACGAAAGATTGTTATAGATATATATATATTAATATCACTCATACGCAGTGTTTGCGGCAAAGGAGTCAGTCCTCAACTTGGGATGTTTTCCTTGTGTACTTTTGCAAAGGAGTTCACGACTTTTTTGACAGTGTAGTCGTGGCCGCTGTTCGTCTGAGATCCAATTCGTTGCGCGTTATCAATGAAACTGCTGATTTTTCTCGTCATCGTCGCCAGCATCGCCCCAAAAAGGACATTCACTCGTGGCCACTCGGCAGTCCTTTCATCCCCTCTCTCTCGGAGGGCGCGACTCTCTCGCTCTCAACTTAACGAAGGTGCCGAAGTGTGTATAGTCCTCGGTGAGAGACACTCTCTGCTTTCTGGCAGGTCCATTTAACGTTCAGGATATTGTGAAGCTGTAAAAGAATTAATACTTTAGAAGTTTTTATAAAACATTTAATAAATACATACATATATTTATATAAGCAATAAACACTCTAATTCTCCTGGAGAAGAATAAATAAAATACAAAATTGTCTTTGGAAAGGCACTGTTAATCTAGGGATTTTATTAAATATCCAGAGTCCCAAAAATGTTAAAATAGGGGGAAATATTGTATAATAATATCATATACGTTTTGAAATTCATATTATTTTTATTACGATCTTAATGCAAATAAATATGGAATCCATTTATTTCCCATAGGCCTTCTTTTGCTTAGAAAGTCAAACAACTTAGAATAATTTTATTTACTTTTTTATTGTTTTTGGAGTCACTCAATCAACCCAAAATTAAATTTAAATAAATATATAAATTTTATTGACATTTACACAAATCGACCTTATTTATAAAAATACTTAGAATACCTTTAAAAATTATACAAAACAACAAAACTAAAAAATTAAATTAAATTAAAAAACTTGCGACCACAGTTCCGCGCCCTCACACGTTAGTCTAATCGCTGGGCGAGGTTCAATTAATTGTCGCTAATTGGGAATTATGCGTTTACCGCTTGGCGTAGAGTCAAGGAATTAGTGTAAGCCAGCAGCTTCACCCCTCTCCACACGCCCACACAGTGTTTCGAGGCGCCTCAATGTGTTTCGCTTTGCGAACACATACTTAAAGTACTGAAAATCTTTTATGACACGTTATTAGTTGGCCCATGGCAAGGGGAAAGCCACGGTTCGGGGAACGGCAGGTTGGGGCTGTGGCTGAGGAGAGCCGGCTCAGACAGCGAGCTTTAATATGCTTAATGTAATTATGAGAATCGCATAGAAGGACGCCGCATCTCTGAATACAAATGAAAGCGTAATTCGTGAAAAGGACGAGGGCGGGAGTTGTACGGAGCTGGAGTTCGGGTAGAACGCACCTTGTGACTGTCATAAAAATATCCATACAAAATCACGCGATTTTTATTGTTGCCTTCGGAAGGCATGAGAAAATTAAATGTGCATTTTGAATGCTTCAGGCTGTAAGGAGATTTTAAATTATAATCGTTAATTGGTTTCTCCAGAAAAGAAAATTGTATTTAAAATAGATGTCATTTAAATGTCAACGTGTCTTAGCTAATTGTTTTAAACATTTCGCTTTTAGCCATTTGTAAAGTGTCCGTCAAATATTTTTCTGCATCACCTCATAAGCTCCAACCTGGGGCCCGTTGAAAGCAATAAAATGCGACCATAGATCAGGACAGCTCCTTTATATTTACATTATGCAAACATATTTATTCCTTCGCTCCGAAATTCTTTGCGAAACTGACTTTGCGGCTAATGCAGATGGCAGGCGAAGCGAAGCGTAAAATGCTTTGTAAATTATTATGCCAAGACCAAGTCGGGATGGGTGCTTAGACCCCACATACTATGCACAAAAATATATTTTTTCAGAGATAAACAAAGTATTTTCGCTGGTGGCTGCGGGGCGGCATGTGTTGTGTCATAAATTTCAATTGACTTATGAATATGGAGGGTGCTCTTTGCCCACGGAAAGTTTTTAGCGCCCACACGTGCCTATAAGCCCACGAATATTGCTTAAATTTATTTCTCGCTTTGCTAATTCTGTCTTTCCAAAAGATATTTCTTCTAAAAGAATTTCCCTTCTAAGCCTTGGTCGCTTTTGGAGTATAAAATGAGCCGACAACTGCCGACTGTTTTATGTTAAATGTTTAATTTAATTTTTATTTGCAAAGCTTAAAAGTTGTTTAGTTCTTGGCATAGATAATAATTTTTTAAAACAATTGTACAAAGCTACTTTAAACTAAGAAAATTTACTTTTTAATATTTGTATATTTTATACACAACATAATGGGATCAATGATGCCTTTTCTTTATTTTTCTTTTTTCTCCCGCAATTTTACTAATTTTTGTTTTTAATGTGCGCCCCTACACCCGATATTATAATTATTTTTTTTTTTAGTAAGCAAACAAGTACTCTGGTGCTTTACATTCGACCCCAAAACTCAACTTGACTCCGAATACTGTCAGGAATATTCAGTTCAATTCTAAATTCCAGTGGGAGCTCAGCTCCCATTAGTACAAAAACAGTAAATAATTTTACATATACATAAGTAAATATCTTGGTTAGGTTTAAGCATAAAGTGAAAGGGTATTACGTGTAATATAGATTATAAATCTAAAATACACAGTACACTGGCAAACGGGTAAGAAAATGTCGTGCATTTTTGTCTTCCGCAATTTGATTTTTAAGAGGTGGTCTTTCAGAAAAAGACAAGAACGGCGGTTATTGTTGGAAGGTTACATAACAGGTAACAAATTTCCGGCCTAATCTTCAGTTTTCCCAACATTTATTACTTATTATATATATTTCAACACAGGACAAGAATCACGAACACTGCTGGAAGGATACTTATTTTAAGAACCATGAAGACTTTACATAACAGGTAACATAATTTTTATGACTTTCAAATTTTTCACCTAATCTGAAACATTAATTTATTATCATATATCTTTCAGATTCCATACTAAGCCTGACACAATCTCTACGGCAAGCTTGTAAGACCCGTAATATATAATTCTAAAAAAGTACTAATTTATATATTTCCCCAGCTTCCGCTCAAAGCAATCTTTTAGCACGAATCCAGGCCAATTACAATTCTCCTCAGGTCTAAAGAACAACTATATATGACAAATTTATTATAATAAAAACAATTACACTTAAAAGTGTGTATTCAATTTTAAAATTATATTAAATATTACATAAATTTATATGTATACCGTTTTTCTCCATGAATCTGTCAAATCTCTAGCCGAGTCGACAATCTCAAAAGTTGCGACCAAGTCCAATGCATCATTTTTATGTGGAAAATTTTAGAACTGCCTAAGCGCTTAATGTGCCCCCAGCTTTGGAGAAAACCGCCACTCCTTCTCGCTCTCACACACCCGGACAGTCTCGCTATGTCTCAAAGCACCCGAAGGATATTAACAATAATCTAACCAAATTAACCCAAAGCACTAAAGTGTAAGTGACATTAAGTTAATTTTCGTGTGCGCCATCGAAGAGAGAAGCGAGTTGGGAAAAAATAACGAAAAAGCTGAAACAAAGGAAGTGGCAATGGGGAAAAACTTACGTTTTATTTTACTTTTGGTTGTTTTTTTCCCTTTTTTTGCTTCTGTCCCTGCCGCTGTTGGTTGCATCAACTGTGCAAAATTTCCCACGAGATCAATCAGCCGCAGGCTGGAACAGGACGGGCAACAGCAGCTGCTGCTGCAGAGGGGAAACCAGCTCGGATCCTGTTCCTCGATGTTGTGGTTTTTGTTGTTATTACTGCCTCTTTGCAACTTTTCCTTTTGTGTAACTTTGACCTGCTCAGCTCGCAGCGCTTCCTTCGTCCTTCTGCCGCATTGTCTACAAGTAGGAGCAGTATCTCCCCCCAAAAGTATATACGTATGCGGGAGATTTTTTGTTTTCACCTTTTGGCATTGGGAGCTCGGAGTGTGCGGCTAATGAAGCGAGAGTTGATGAGGCGAGCCAGGTCAGAGGCGCCCAGAGTTCGGCTCCAAGAACTAAGGACTAAGAAGGCTGACACAAGAAGTTCCTGGTGAAGTAAAGTTTTTCACCAAAGTTGAAGATGAGCTTTATCACCTTGATTTTAATTGGTTGACAAACATATTGTTTTATATTTTTAACAAATTGAGTTTTTATATGATAAGTTGATAGATATACAAAATATCCAAATTTTATTATAGTCTCCACTAAAAATTCACTCAAACAATAAACCCTAACCACCCTCAAGAACCAAGAGGTATCTCTTAAAAAACAGCCAGCAAGCTGACCAGAAACCAAAAGTTGTCTCTCATTAACAGAAAACACTTCAAAGAAACCCCTAAGCCAGGAAACTTGGCGCTAATTGTCTCGGTGTGCGCACGCATTGGAGGTCGAGGTCCCCCGAAATATGCCGCAAAAAGAAAGCCACTTGATTGATTAATGGATGTCAAGCGCCAGCGCCAACGTCGAGGTGACAAGTGACCAAGTCAAGTCGGACGGGGATTTGCCGCCACTAAATGATGTGCCAAATTAGACACGACCCGGAGAGGCCATGGACTGGGCCGGGACTGACTCTCCGCCCCCGGTCAGTGGGGAGCTGCGGAGCTGGAAAGCCGGCCAGAAGCGTATGCAATAAACCGTCAAAATGGCGTCCGGCAAACGACTAGAAAATGGCCACGAGCTCCATTTATTTGGGGTCCCTTTTCGGAACCGACATCTGTATGCGGAAACATTTAATTTTGCGCCCCAGAATTCGATGTAGTGGTTCTTGCACAACTTGCACTTCCGTCTACTTTTGCACTTCCGCCCCGTTTGGGCACCAACCTGAGCCCGAGCCCCGGATCCGAGTCCCCCAAAATGGAGTTCGGGGTCCATTGCGGATGTCCGCGTGGCAATTTTAATGCAATTTTTATGCGCCCGCTTTCGGCTTCCGATTTTTTATATCTTTTTTTCTGCGCGTCCTTCTCTCCGCCATTTGCCTTTTATCGTGTGCCATAATAGCAGTTTGTCTCTCCCCCGACTGCAGTTTGTGGCCAGGAGCCGGGGAGATGGGGCTGCCAGGAGGGGCTCCTGCATCCTCTCTAGCGGATGTCAAGGTATGTATGTGGCTGTATTTGGGTTAAAGACTTCGGGTATTAGAGTGCATAATTGCACTTTTTATGGCAGAAGGTTTGCAGAAATGTTGCAGCTCTTCATAAGCTTTGCGCTGATGTGTTTTTCAATTTAGGAATAAAAAAACGTATATATTATCTGTACATCATTCTTTTTCATTTTCATGTCTTGCCTTTTTTTAAGCTCCTATTTTTCAACGGGTTGTTTTAACTACTTGTATGATCTATTAATTCTTGTATTCAATATAAAACAAAAGCCATTACTGAGCTCTTGTCGAAAATGTCTGTTATAAACTTTTTAAACAGTTTCCCAAAATGTCCACAAACAAAAAAAAAAAAAACTGAGAATGGAAAATTTGAGCATAACCATTTTGCTTGCAGAAACCGCAAGACAGTGTTGTAAACTAAGACCAGCACTCCCCAACACCCCCTCCTTTTTTGCAGGGCTTTTCCCCCGGAAAGTTGTTGCTGTTCTAGAGCCCAAGAAAATTTCTATAAAAAGGCATAATAGACATCAGAAAATGTCTGTGACAGCGGCAGTAGAAAACTACAACAAAAGCATCAATAAACAGTGTAAAAGACAGTTACTGGAATGGAGTGCCACAACGAGTGAGAAAAGCGGAGTGGGTGCACAGAGAACAAAAGAGGATGACTTATAAAATCAAGTGTATTTGAGTTTTGTAATATTTATTTGATAATGTTATCACCAAATTAACTTAAATTGTTGTATATTTCAGTTTTGTTAGCGAAATAAGAACCTGGAGAATTAAAAAAAATTAACAATTAACAATAAATTAAGGTAGAATATTTATCAAATATCTTAGAATTTAATGTGGCTCTTATTTGTGCTAGATTTTGTGGCTAATTTTGTTGCCAATAAAAAGCCCCATTTGAGACATTGTTTTATTTATATATATCGCTGCGATTAAGATTTTAATATACAGATATTTAGGCTCTCGAAGCGTCACCACGGAATAAGAAATCAGATTTGAGAGACTCGCATTTCGCACCACATTTTATTTTTCTGTGTGGAACAAGGGACAACCCTGGACTTGAGGTTGAGGCTGAGCCGTAAAGCTTCCGCTCATATTTTTATCGGCCCTAGAGTGGGCCAAGGGCGTGGGCGGCGGTTATACGTCAAAGATGCTTTATTGGGCGGGACAAACAAAGCCTGCAAGGGAAAAGGGTGAACGGCAAATTTAAAGTTGTGCGGTTGCTGAAAGGCCCCCGACTCCCGCCCGAATCAGGAGCTGGCCACCAACAGCTGCCAATGATGCAAACAAACAAAATGCTCCGGGCGGGATTTTAAAAAGCACTTTGCGAAGGCCAACAGAAGATCGTGTGGCACGCTGGGCGCAGGCACAGGGACCGGCTCAGGGGCGTGGCAACTGCCTGCGGCAACTATAAGCCGAGTGTGTGTGCGGGTCGGCGGAGGCGCTGTGGGCGGGTTGATGGGAACACAAATTTGCAAAATATTGACAAGCGACTCGTCGTCGTTGCCGGGGCATAATTTAATAAATCAATATTTTATTAGCTGAAAAATATGCGTGAGCCGATGTCACAGAAAGGGAATATTTGGCTGACAAGCAGATCAGAGAGGCCAAATATAACATATTGGAATTTTCCTTGAATATGGTACATTCATGTAATTAAATATCACAATAATCACACAATATATAAAAGCTATTTCCTTGCTCATTCAAATGCAATCACACAAGCCTTTTGCAATTCTGTCAACAATAAACAATATGACGTGCAAAATAAACACCTTTGTGTCTCAGTAAGGTTCCGACAAAGGCATTGAGTTAATCTGGCATATTCTGGCCTTAACTATTTTTGGGAATTTGCGGAATTGAAATTCGATTTAAGGGCTTAATCGAGAATGACAGCTTAAACAATTTCACAAAATACAATAAACAACCCTAAGGAAACCAAAGTCTCAAAGAAAAAGAAATCTATTTACAATATTATTTCCAAATATAACCAAACAGGTTTTAATCAGCTTTTCAAACGAAAATACTTAAAGTTGTAAATACCCACACAGAGTTCTCTGCCCTGTTAATAATTTCCTTGGCAGATTGTTGTTATAACAAGTGTTTAAATGTAATGTAAGGATTCCTCTCAATTGGGGCTCTTGTCACAAGTATTTCGCATTGTCCGAGCCTGCGAAGCCTTTCAAACGGATCCTGCAGTTGAGGCGAGGAGGTGGAAAAGTTTTCGGGTTTTGTTTTCTTGTTGTTTCTGGCGCTATACGCACTCGGCAGAAATGCTCAACTGGCTGCTCTTTTCATTACTTATTTCTTTATGACGCTAATGTCCTTAATTCGTCAGTGTTAACCTAATTTCGCAAGATGGCAAGTGCGACGCCGGAGGGAACTTGGGTGGCAAAGGCAACAGCAACAGCAACAGCTACAGCCACAGCCACAGCTATGGCAATACGACGACAGGCCAGAGGAAAATAGAAAGAATTATGCCAAGAAAGTTTTCTATTTTGTCGCAGCGGGCAAAAGTTTTGCGGCCACTGCGACGACTCGCCTGAAAGTATACTACGTATCCTGGCCAAGTCCTTTGTGCGACACTCGCCGATTGTTGCCGCTCCCCACTCGCCACTCGGGCCGCTCTGTCCCCTCTCGCCCCCTGGGAGAGTGTGTGTTTTAGTGCGCATTCCCAAAGGCCATATAAATCATAATAATTTTGCAATGTAGCATTGCACTATGGGGAATTTGGCCATTTTGATGGTATTTAGTCATTTTATCAAACTTTGAAT
>JAEIIJ010001182.1:0-10117 GCA_018904815.1 Drosophila ogumai
TCCCGAGAAGGATAAATTTTTTTATATACAACACAGTAGCAACTAAATGTTTTATATATATTTGTTTTGTTTATTCCTACTTTAATTTGATTAGTTTTTAATATTTTGCTGGGAAATTGAGTTTAGAATTCTAATTGGAAGTTTTTCCCGTCTGGCAAGGCCCCAAAAGTCTCGCCTTTGGGCTTCTGCGTCTGCGTTGCTCTCCAAAAGACATAAAAAACGTGGGGCTAGAGGCGGCATCATCCGCTGTTCCCGCTACTGCTCCCGCTTCTCCTGCGGCTGCTGGGCCTCGCCTCGACCTCGACGGTGCTCCAGTGCTCCAGTGCTCGACTGTGGCAAGGAAAACCACGTGTTGATTTGTTTTGATTGTGCGCACTTAGTCGCACGTTCAGCGGTCTGGCTTCAGCTACAGCTTCTGCCACGGCCGCCGCTCCTGCCCAAACTGGCTGCTCCTCTGCCTGGCTGCCCGCTGTCTCTGGCTTTGGCTTTGGCTTTCGGCATTCGGCTTTAGCTTTGGCCCTGCAACTTCTCTAATTGAATCCTTTGCGTCTTGCTCCCTGCGCAGCCAGGCGGCAGCAATGGAGGAGCATATTCCTAGACCGCCGCGTCCAACCACAGTGGTTGAAAAATGCCGCTATTAGATTATCACGCCCCTCACTCTGTTCTGGGGGTATGATGATGCCCAAAATTATTGAAAAGGATAGCCAAAAAAGCTGAGCTCTTAAAGGGAAATAAATTTAAAAAATTTAGCATTTTCTGGGCCCATGCGGCGTATACTTAATATTTCGCTAATAACTCTACTATTATGTGGTTGCTTTACGGTGCGTATGCGTAATATGCCTGAACCACTGTGACCTGGCTGGCTTTTCCTGCTCATCGTGTGGCCTCGTCCTCGGTCTCGGTCTCGGTCTTGGTCTCGGTCTGTGTTTGGAGTTTCGGTTTTCGGGTTTTCAGCCTCCAAAAGCCAAAGCCAAAGGCAAAGCCAAAGCAGCGGGTAAACGCTTTGTGGCACAGGCACACCCCGTAGCAGACAGCATCCCTCGCTGCCTTTTGCCTAACTTGCCAAATTAATAAATTGCCTGTAAAAACGCACAGGCACTGGCGGAGGCTTTTGGCCTAGACTTCCCGCAGAAGATGGCAACGTGTATTCCTTGATTAGATTTGAATGAGTGTGGGTGCCGGCAGTGGGCCTATGATAGATAGATTGGAAACCCGCTGCCATGGCTCCTGTTTCTTATCCGGTTTCGGGTGATGCTTCTGCTCCTGCTTCCGCTGCTGCTCCTGAACCTCCTCCTGCTCCTGCTCCTCTTTTTGCTGCTGCTCCGGCTTCTGCCTCTGAACCTCCTCCTCCTCCTGCGCCTTCTCCTCCTTCAGCTTCCTCCTACTCCCACTCCCGTTTCGGTTTCGGTTTTTCCTGCCTCTGCTCCTCCCTTCCTCCTTGGGTCCTCCCTGTGTCTGGTAAGTTCGGGGCCTTTGATGGATGCGATTGCGAATCGTTCGCATTGAAAACTCGATTAATTACGCCAGCCGATGATTTCGGGTGGAGACAGGCCTGTGTCCTTGGCAGTCCTGGTGCCCCCCTTGCTCCTCCTACTCCTCCTCTACTGCCTTTGACTTCTTATAATTTCGTTTGCATTATAGACCCAGCATAGTGTGTCCTGTGTCTGTGTGTATTTAGTACAATTTTGTTTGCTCGACGCTGATTTTGTGCTGTGTTTCAGCTGAAGGGTTTTCCCAAACAGGAGCCAGAGAGTAAGACAGAGAGAGAAAAAGAGGGGAGGTAGGCTCCAAGCATTTAAAAGACATTTGAGGCCAGAGGGTGGGTGTGGCTGGACACTGTGCTGACCAAGTTTAAAGTAATTTTTCGCATCATTGGACCAGGCTCAAGTGCTGGCCGGTACGTGCGTCAATTAGGCTGGATACGGAAGAGGGGGTGGGCCAGCCCCCCTTCCTCGAACATACTCCCCGTGCCCCAAGGCACCTACTCATTTGCATAAATTCCCACGCTGCGCCACAAAATGTAGCATTTCCGAGTGCAGAGCAAACAGCAAGCGGCAACCCGGCATCCATCGGCTGGCGGCAGGCAGGATGACCAATTGCATCCGAGTCCGAACGCGACCCAAATCCGCAATTAGATCACGCCCAGCCACGCCTCCAGCGCCCACACACACACACACACAGTGCAAACAACAAAACAAATCCAAAGCGAAACAAATGCGAACCTTAATGACATTTTATTTTCGCCCGGAATTGGATTGGCATTGTGTCCTGGTCCTGGCCCTGAATGGAGAGCGACAGAGAGAGAGAGAGCCCCCAGAGCCTAGCCTGTACCCTTGATTAGGAAGCAATATGTAGCGACAATTGGGGGTTTCCCCTGCTCCGATTTCCTCTACAAAATGAGCCCGAAACCCACACCAGACACTTGGTGGTTTACGTTTATTATCTCCCGACAAATGGGCGCGGGAGATTATGACCTGGGAGAGTGTTAGTTTCCTTAAATAGCTCAAATTACTTAGATATATATTCTAAGAACTGGGAAAATGTTGAGGAATATTTTCAGAATTGGTTGGGATTTTAAATCAATGGAAAAAGTTGCAAGAGAAAGAAGAGTTTTGTAAGGTTTTTAAGAAGTTTTCAGGAGTGTCTTTGATCAATTTTTTAAAGGAAATTTTCAAGAAGTTTTGTGGTGTTTTTTGATGCATATTTTTATTTATTTTGTATATATTTTATTTAATTGAGTTTCTTAAAGTATTTTTGTATCATTTTTGCAGGGTTTGCGATTCATTTTCTGAATTGTTTTTTAGGCATTTTTTTAAAGAGTTTCTCTACAATTTTTTAAGGGGATTTTATGCAATGTAAAGCTCTTGTTGTTTTTAATATATAGTTCGAGGTGGTCTTTGATTTATTTTTGTTCAGGTTTTAAAGACAATTTTTATTTCGTTTTTTAAGATGTTATTAGAATGAGTTTTTATGCAATTTTTTTGGGGTTTCGATAAAGTTTTGAAGGGATTTTTGGGAGATTTTTAAGGAATTTGTATGCACTATTTAGAAATTTATTTTTGGGCATGTTTGGGAAATTTGTAAGCCGGTTTTTAAAGCCGGTTTTCGAGGCCTTTTTAAGATCGTTTTTACAGGGTTTTTTTTTGCTGGGTTGTTAACTAAAAAGGTTAAAATCACCTGCTAATTTGCATGTTTAAGCCCTTTAATATTACAGTTTTCAAACCTAAGCAATGTAACCTAGACTTGGGCTCTTTGCTCATGAAGCAAACAAGCCTCTCATACAGCTCTGACTAGCATTAATCTCGGATTATGTCCCAGAAGGGTTTTCTAATCACAAGCTCAGACCCTTCTCCAAGCCACTGAGTGTGTGTGTCAACCGTGTTGATGTGATGTGTTGTCTTTGCCGTAAATGAGAGGGGACAGAGGGAAAACGAAAACGAAAACGATTACTTCACACGTCATTCGATTTGACATTCGATTTTGACGGCATCTGTCGCCGACAACAACAGCATCAACAGCAGCATCAGCTTCAACCATGGAAGGCATCATCAGCGACACACATTGCGGGCAGCGTGGGCGTATGCGCGATATTACCATACGATATTGAATAGGCGCAGCTATTAATTGCTTGTGATGGCTGAGAGACAACATAGTCGAGGGGCTGGGAAACGGGGACAGCGTGACAGAGTGACAACATCATTTATGTGTAGTTTACACTTCTCCTCCAGTGCTCGCCGTGCTCGATCCGCGCAAACTTGGCACTGGCATGACAGACTTCGTCGAGTTTTGCACCCTGGCATCCCCGGGTTCGTCCTGCCTCCGCCAGTCTTTGTATTCAAATTAAGTACGTGCCCGGGGCGAGTGCACAAATAGCGAAAATAGTTGCCTGCCATCACCAACATTTCCGGATTTGAGTCGGCTTAATCAGCCGTGGCAGGGTATAGGAGCAGCAGGAGGTGGTAGAGGTGGAGGTGGAAGACCTACCAGGTGGATGGAAGCAGTCACCTGGCAGTGACACGCCTCCTTGCAGCTTCCATGCAACTTGTGACTTGCCTGTGACAGCTGCATTGAAGGCTTCACAAAGAGATAGCAAAGAAGCACAGGACAGGACACAGTCAGTCAGGGAGAGGAAGAGAAGGGAAAGAAAGGGAAAGCAAAGTCCTGAGTCCGAAGCCGAGTCCTGGGATGGGACAAAGAGCATTGACTGGCACACGTCCCTGTCCTTTGAGACACTTTCCTTTTGCTGCTGCTCTGATTTTCAGCCTCTGACCAAGGCCAAGCCCTGTCAGTCGTCCCCGTCCCCCAGCAGCTGCGCAGGTTATCCCATCATCATCATCATCATCGTCATCGTTAGCCCCCTGTCCGGGGCCTCATTAGGTTTGATTCGATTGCGTTGACAGCAGACATCCTTCCGCTCAGAGCACTGCTTCCTGCCTGTCTTCCATCTCTCTGGCTAATCTCTAGCCAGCGGCGGAGCTGCGTCATCCAGCCAGCCCACACACACGGCCCAATTAGGCCCAAGTTGAAGCCAAAAACAAGATTCGCTTGTTAGTTTTTGTTGCTGTTTTTATTCGAGAAAGCGCCATGACATCAGCTTCGAGTTACTCCACACGGTCCGGTCCGCCTCTGTCTCAGACGGCCTTGACTTTGGCCCTCTCCAGCTGCGACTTTACTGCAAGGCAAGGCCAGGATAGTCTTGAGTTGGTGCGGGGCTTAATAAAGCGAGATTTACCTGTGATCAGAGCATCGGCATCCACGGCGGCGGCCTGGGAGACACCCACCAGAGTGGGGGCACCCTCTTCCTCCTGCTGCTGTTGCTTGTCCGCCCGCTGGAGCACCTGTTTTCGTAGCTTGCGCAGGTAGGCAGCCTTGTACTCCTCGCTGGGCTTGCCGCCGGCGCCGTAGCTCACCTCTAGGACGGTCAGCGGGATCACTGTGGAGGAGACGGCCACCAGGTCTAGAAAGAAGTGATCTTAGAATGAATATCTCTAAGCCAGACGCTAGCGGAGTCACCCACCAGCCTCGTATTTCTCCTCCGGATTGAGTTTGTAAAGCATGGGAGAGGGCGAGACGTTGGCACAGGCCAGCAGCAGTAGCAGGGCAACGGGGAGAATGTCCATGGCGATCGTCTGCACTGTCCAAGAGGCGAGCAGCAACTAGCAGTCAGATCTGTGGCTAATCTAAGCCAAGCTACATTCAAATTTGAACTTGGCGCTGGGTGTTGCAGCGCTCAGCTTTCGTTTGCTACCAAAAACCTATCGATAGGGCCTATCGGTTTTGAGACAGTGTGTGACCAGAGGCTGTAGTGTCAGATGTGGTTCGAGTATTAGGTGTGGTTCGAAAATCAGGTGTGGCTCGAATATCAAATATATCAATATTCGATATATCAGACTACAATAGTATTTATAATAATATCGATATGCCGATTCTCTGATTTTTCGCATCCCTAGTCACACTAAATTGCTCTTTTCGACAAAAAAAAAAATTACACTTGGTGGCCGGGGCTCAGTTTTTCTTTATTTTCTGTGAATTAATTGTGGCAGCAGTGAAACGTGAACGGTGCAGCAGTGCAGGCAGAGGAAGTGGCACCTACGCGTCAGCAGAGGCAGAGCAGTAGCGACAGTGGCAGAGCAGCAGCGACAGCGACCGAGGCAGAGGCCAGACAACAAAAACGCAACAAAGACGCGAACGCAGAAGAGCATGAAGCGCTGAAGGCTGAGCTGGGCTTTAAACGGAATCGAAACCAGAAGCTGTAAGCGAAACCCAGTCCGCCAGAGGATCTGGAGGGGAGCAGCAGCAGCAGGTGCAGCTAGAAGGGCAGGAAGCAGAGGCGAGGCAGCAGCAGCAGAGGCAGAGGCAGCAGCAGCAGCAGCAGAGGAGGAGCTGCAAGGTGCAGGGAAAAAGCCTAAGAACTGGACTCTTCGAGCAGCAGCCCCAACATGAGCACAGTGTTCATCAACTCGCGGAAGAGCCCCAATGTGCTGAAAAAGCAGGGCACCGACCAGTGGGTCAAGCTGAACGTGGGCGGCACCTACTTCCTCACCACCAAGACGACGCTGTCCCGTGACCCAAATTCCTTTCTATCCCGCCTGATTCAGGAGGACAGCGATTTGAATTCGGATCGGGTGAGTCTGCCAGCTTTCTTTACCCCATGTCCTGTTCTTCCCCCTTTCCTTTGCCTGGAGTTGGCCCCCGGAGTGACCCCATGCAGGTCAGCCTTTTTCTGGGCCAGAGAGCGCCAGCCAAAGAGAGAGAGAGCCAGAGCGTGTCCCACATTAACTGCAGCAGCAACAGCAGCAGCAGCAGCAGTGCCCTGATTCCGTCGAGTCCTTGGGGCCGCCTAGTTGGGGGGGCGTTGGGCGATGGCCAGAAGGTCACGCGACCAAAATAATCATCATGACACTAATCACAAGCAAACATTTTCTGCCATAAATCCGAATCCGCGCCAGTGCCAGTGGCAAGCGGAATTCCAGAGGCTAATAATTACATTTTTGTGTAAACAACTCAGCCCCCCACCCAATGCTCCTTCTCCTCCCCCGCAGAATAGTTTTCAATAAAAAGTTTTTGCACTTTTGGTTCTGCTTTTGCTTCTCCTCCTCCTTCGCCTCCTCCTCCTCCTCCTCCTCCTCTTGCTATTGATTAAATTCTGAGCTAGGGCTGCTGCTGCTGCTGCTGCTCCACGCACGCCCACCAATTAAGGCAGCTCCAACCCCGACCACATAAACAGCCACCTTCAGCCGATTACCTTTGCCTAAATGGGCGCTTAAATTGTCGGCAGACCGAATACCAGCCAGGCAGGGGCAGCAGTCATTCGTGTCATTCATTGGAGGGGGGAGAATAGCTTTAGCTGTGGAGGAAGCTGTTGTTTTTGTTCCAACTGATGGACAGCCAGACAGGCGGGTGCCCACGTAAACAGTTGCATGTGCAGCGACCGCCTGGTGACACTCGGCATTACTCAAGAGTGACACATTGCCAATAGTTGCGGGCGGTTGCGCGGATACTCTGTGACTGAGTGACTAATTCCTTTGATTTTCTGTATCCCTTACAGGACGAGACTGGCGCCTATCTGATCGACCGGGATCCCAAATACTTTGCGCCCGTTCTCAACTATCTGCGCCATGGCAAGCTCGTTCTGGACGGCGTCTCCGAGGAGGGTGTGCTGGAGGAGGCCGAGTTCTACAATGTGACACAGCTGATAGCCCTGCTCAAGGAGTGCATCCATCACAGGGATCAGGTAAGAATACCATCTAAAGCTTTTGGAAACGGATGACTAAAGCTTCTTGCTCACCTTGCAGCGACCGCACGCCGACAAGAAGCGAGTCTATCGCGTGCTGCAGTGCCGCGAACAGGAACTGACCCAGGTGAGTGGATGAAACTACTGCAGCTTCAGCTTAATCTCATCTTTTTACGCCTCCTTAGATGATCTCAACGCTCTCGGATGGCTGGCGTTTCGAGCAGCTGATCAGCATGCAGTACAGCAATTACGGGCCCTTTGAAAACAATGAGTTCCTTTGCGTGGTCTCCAAGGAGTGCGGCACAACGGCCGGCCGTGAGCTCGAGCTCAACGATCGGGCCAAGGTCCTGCAGCAAAAGGGATCGCGAATGTAAGCAAATACAAATAAAAAAAGCTAGGGAAATAGCTTTCAAAGACCAGGCCGCTTTACTAGCAACGCACAAAAAATGCTTGGACATAGAGACTTATATATAGGGTCTAGTTACGGACATTATATTATAGAATCTACAGATTAGATGAAGTTTAGGCTAAAGTTGTGTGTGCCACTGACTCTATCTCCCTTTCTTTCTACCCTGTGCTCTCATTCCCGCATCTCCCTCTCTCTGTTTAATTGCAGTCTTGGAATTTAAGCAAAATCCCTTACAAAATCTGAGAACGAGAACTAACCATCATCAAGAAAGAAACCAGAAACCAGAAACCACAAAACCTATAAACCGAACTCAGCCCCAAAAAAACAAAAAGAACACCAATTGGAAGAGCAGCCAAGGAAACTAGCCACAGCCACAGTCACAGCATCAGCACAGCAGCAGCAGCAGGAGCACCCATTACACCTTCACATACTGGATACACACCACACACGAGATCAGTTCAGGCTCAAGGCATCATCAGGTATCCTGGGGGGAGACCATCGACACGCTTCAATTTGCATTCGAGACTAAGTTAACAGCTATTCACTGCGATTCTCTCTCTTTCGTATGCGTGTGTAGAGTGTAGAGTGTAGTGTGTGTAGAGTTTGTAGAGTGTGCGTGTGGGAACTGTGTATGTGCGGATCTGAGTGCTTGCATGTGTTCAACCCGAGAGAGACGTGAGAACCAACTGGAACCAAGCTAGAAAGCAGGCCCTGCTTTGTCAGCTTCTGAGCTTCGCTTTCGGGGTTTCCTTCGGCGATCCTCCGCCGGAGAGGGAGCTCAGCTGCTTGGGGCGTACAATAAGCTAGCGGACATATATATATATACACCGTAAACGGAAAGTGTTTTTGTAGGCTTAGTCTTAGTAGTTTTTAACGCGCTTACAATAAACATAAACAAGACGCAATGCCCCTTGGTTTAAGCTGCATTTACACATGTCCGAGATAGGGTCCCTGCCCCCAGCCCATCCCCATCCCTTGCTAATTGTAGTATGTGCGTGCGTGAGTGTGTTTTGTGTGTGTGTGTGTGTGTCTGTTGTGTAGGCCCGGTTTTTAACCTACCTTGAGCTTTATTTAAGATTTAAAAGCAAAAGCAAAATCAGAAGCAAAACCAAAAGGATATATCAACTTTAATGAAGAAAAGAATTAAGAGAAAAACAAATTGAATCACGACTGAATTTATGTGAACTTGCACACTCAAAAAAAGTATAGTGTTGAGCGTATTACCTAACCGGCGACGTTTTGGTACAGACGCAAACAACACTGGCTTGATATATATGGATACGAGGTATGTTAAGTACATGAATGTATATAATTTTAAATAGATACTAATTTATACACGAAAGAAAACGATAACGAACATGAAAACGGGGTAACCAGAACGTCGCCACCTACTCGTACTCGTACTCTCGGTACCCATTTTGTAACCATTTTGACTTATTTTACGTGCGATTATATAGATTATATACATACTATATATAAACTTATATGCTTACAAGGATTGTTGTTTCGGCAAATAGGAGGCGATGAGCAGGAGAACCTTTACACTAGCAAGTAGAAGCGCAGTTACCGAGTATTAGCAATACAAAACAGAAGGGAAAACAAATGAAATGCAAGAGAAAATAGAAGAAAGCAAGAGAAATAAAGAAAAAGCTAGTAAATATATATACTGAAACCGAAACCCTAACCAACATAAGATTCAGATAACGCTAAGCTCCCTCTAACTGTAACCGTAACTGTAACCTTAAACCCTAACCCCCAACAAGGATGTACTCACACCCACGAATATACACACACACACACACCCAGCTCCCTACACACTAGCCCCATACCAAGCCACCACCCTCCCGCAGACAAGGAGGATCGCATCCTCGCCGACGATCGATACCCACACACAATACCATAAAAATATAAATATGTATGAATAAACATGGAACCCTTTTCTAAAAAACACTCCAACGCTTTTTTACTTTAGCAAAAGCTGGGAAAGTTTGCGGAAAGGCATTTATTTTCAGGTCTGCAAGCTTTTAGTAGCTTCAAATGAAGGATATTGTAGCAAGGACAATGCTCTGAGCAAAGCTCTACACAAGGTAAATGATTGCAAAAGGATAACTTAAAGCCCTCAAAAAATCTAGCTTTCAAAAGTATTATTATTATTTTATTTTATTTTTTGTTGTTTATTATTTATAAATAATTATTTTTGATGTTTTTTTAATTGTGTATAATTATTTATTTGATAAAAAAAATTATTATAAGAAATTGCATTATTGTAACTAAATTATTATTTCTGGCCCAAAGTTCAAACTTTTCTTTCTTAATTTTGAACATTTGTTTCGGATTTTTTCAATTTTTTTCTGAATTTTTTACATTTTTTTAAATTTTTTATTATTTTATATTCTATTTAACTGCCAAATTTGAATTTGAATTTGAATTTAACGACGATCAGTTTAAGTGTGCCCAGGTGCAGTTTATTTAAA
>JAEIIJ010001196.1:0-20099 GCA_018904815.1 Drosophila ogumai
AATTATTTTATTAGTTTTTTGCAATATCCTATATTCACCCTAATTAATAGGGTCCACCCTAAAACCAGCTCCTAACAAGTTGCTGCTTTTTGTCTGAAACAATGCCACTCTTTCTTCTTTCTCTTTTCTCTCTCTCTTCTTTTCTCTCTCTTCTCTTCCTATTCTTGGTTAACGGATCTTCATCGTCGTGTGTGACCGACCGACTGGAAAAATCTGCCGGCGAAGTGGCAACGCCAGGACATCTTCAGGAAAAGCGGCGTGGTCACACTGCTCCGAGATTTGACTTTTGCGCTAACGGAAGCGAAGAGGAAGAGATAGACGCGTTCCCAAAAGGTCCCAAATTACAGGATAATAATAAGTTAAAACTTGGCAATAAAAGGAAATGCTGGCCACGACACAACGACCGCAGTTGACCAAAATGCGGACTAGCGCGGAGGCAGTGGCTTGCCTGGCCCGGGAAAAGGCGCCCGGACAGGTGGTGGCCGCGCAACAAGTGGCTCCTCCCACGCTCAACAACAACAACAAAGACCTGGCCACCATTATGGATGCGCTGCAGACGGACTACGGGAACTACAAGTACACGGTGTACCGGTGTGCCAGCAAGTTTGTGGCCCTGCAGAAGGTCTTTCACAGTGAGTGGCAGGACAGCGATCCCCCGGAGAAGTGTCCCCTAAAGATTTACGTACCTGTTTTCCAGCTGGAAAGATACCGTATAAGCTGCTGCTGGCCATATTGGAGCGTCATGGAATGAGCGGCAGCTGGGAACTGATGGTGCCGCCCTTCCAACTCACCTCGCTGCTGCACGACGTCTACTTTGCCTGCGAGAAGCTGGGACACTTTGCCCAGGATAGCTGCTATCAGCTGGACAGGGCCACCGGGATGCTGGCCAACTTTTTCTGGAACGTCTACGACCCGTAAGAGTCTCTCTCACTCCCTTTCTTTTTACTCTTTTTTAAGCCTGACTTTGCTCTCTCTTCTTCCAGACATCGTCGCCATTCCATCTCCCTGCTGGAGATCAAGATCACCTTTATACTGCTCTGCAAGCTGTACAGCAGCGATCACCTGGTGGACGACTTCTTTGGCCTGCTGGCCGATCCCAAGACACAGATCATGTCGCGCTACGCCTTCGAGCAGCTTCTGGCCACGCTGAGCAAGCTGCTCAGCTATCTGGGCGAGGCCAAGGCCTATGGCTCGCACAATCTGCCCTTGATGATGGAGCAGTGCTTTGCCCGGTGTCCCCATGGCATGGCCGGTCTCGGCGAGCAGCAGTTCCACAAGCTCTGGACGGGCGCCGGCCTCCAGACGCGCTTCCTCATCTACGGCAATCTGCTGGCCCTGATCAAGCGCATCGAGGACACGGAGCACCTGATACACGGCAACTGTTGCGCTGGCTGCCGCAAGGAGCACATTGTGGGGATTCGGTTTCGCTGCCAGGTATGCCGGGACATCTCGCTGTGCCTGCCCTGCTTTGCGGTGGGCTTTGCCGGCGGCCGTCACGAGCCCAGCCATCGAATGTGCGAGGTCTTTGTGGAGGATCAGCCGCGGCAGCGTTGGACACGGCACTTGGCCAGGCTTTGCGGCTGGTTGTGGGTGCCGCGGCGCAAGGCGGCCCAGGAGGAGGAGCGTCGGGGCTTCTGCCATGCCCAGGAGAGTGGAGCAGCCGCTGCCACGCCCATACCCATACCAGCCGAAACGCGAAGTCTTCAGGAGAGGGAGCAGCAGCACAGCAAGCAGAAGGAGATCCTGCAGCAGCAAGAGCTGTGTTCCCTCACTGGAATGGCCAGCAAGGCCTCGGGCCAGCTGCAGTGCATCATTGATCGTCTGTTGCAGCAGAATGCGTGAGTTTTTCAGAGGAAGCAGACTTCTTCTGAGGCTTTCAATAACCTGGCTTGCCTTGTAGGAAACTGGAAACACAGCTGGCAATGGTGGCCACCTCGTCCAGCTCGGAGATCTCCGAGTTCTTGAGTAACCACCAAAGGTTCCTGCTGCAAATCATTGAGGATATGCGACAGCTATCGGTGGGTTTTGACTTGGAGAACCAAAAGGAACTTGTTTTGATTTCTTTCATTACCCATTTACAGCGTTCTTCCACGCCAGGAGGCTCTGCCTCAGCCACAGCTCCACCTCCGGCTCCTTCGTTATCCACTGCCTTGGTTAGCTCCACCTTCCTGAGCTCCAGCACGCCGCAGAGGCAGCAGCAGCTCTTCGATATGTATGCACCCGTGGGAGCCAATCTCACGCACTCGAGTAAGTAGCGAATCCCCTCGAGAAACTGGGGTGTATCCCTAATCCTCTCTGCTTGGCAGTAAATGGCGCCGACCTGAACCGCAGCTATTTGGAGGCCAACAAGTCGGATTACTCCCTGAATGACATCAGTTTGTGGTTTGATCAGCGTCGCGCCAGCCAGGGGCCAGGCTCACTGCCGCTTGCTGCACTGTTGCCAGGAGGAGGAGGAGTAGCAGCAGCGGCTGCTCCTCCATCAGGAGATGGCATGCTTAACTTCAAGCTGCTGGTGCACAAGGTCAAGGAGATCGTGGAGGATTCCTACAGCGACAATGCCGAGCTATCGGCGGCCACACAGAATCTGGAGAATGTTCTGGACAGCATCATCAAGGGTGAGGAGCAGCAGCGACGCCTGAGCACGTGAGGAGCAGCAAGATTCAGATTCCAGCCAGACCAAGTCAAGGATTTCCTGTTTTTAATTTGTTTGAGAAAATGTAATTTTTTAGGCTTAAGTCGGACGAGATCGCAATATCATAAACATCATCATCATCCTATTCCCGGGCATTCTGGCTCTTTATCACAGTGGCCGCCAGCACATCGCTGGCCATTTGCAGGCCCTGGATATGCTGCAGTCGCTCCAGTCGCCTCTCCGCTTGCAGCATCTCTGTCCAGGCTTGCAGCTCCTCGTCGAGACTGGCCTCCAGCTCGAGGGCAGCATCCGCTGGCGAGGAATGATGGTGCTCACTCACCTCCAGCTGGGTGAGATTGCAGTGCAGCTGCAGGAGATCGCGCATCAGGCGGTGGAGGAGCAGGCGCAGGCGGTGCTCTGTGGGCGCATAGATGTGCCAATGCTGGCCGGGATCGTCGCGGAGCAAGAGGATGCCGCACCATTGCGACAGCGGCTGGCGGTTGTAGAAGATGCGCTGCAAGGAGGCCGAGTCCGAGGATGACTGGAAGGCGTTGTCCGAGCAGCTGTCATCCAAAAGTTGCAGGCGAGAGGCTGTCCCAAGAGAGGATCTATTAGTTTCCCCTTTCAAAGCCAGAGAGGAGCTCCACACTCACCCTGATCCTGGGTCTGGATCAGCTCAAACTGCAGCTTGGCCACCAGCAGCTCCTCGAACCGTGCGCAGTCCTGAGGCGTGTGGAACTCCAGGCGCAGGGAACTCTCGGCCTTCTGGGTAACGATCACGGCCAGAAAGTCCTGGTGCAGCGTGGAGGGCGCAAATGTGGGTGCCAGGGCCTCCATGTTGTCCAGCAGCTTTCTCGCATCCAAACTAACCAAATGCAGCTGCCGGATCTCCAGCTGCTTCTCCTGCCCGCTGCTCACCTCGTACACCGCCATCAGGTGAAGCCGCTCCGCCTGCAGGAGGTCGGCCAGGCTTAGCCGCACCACCAGCACTGCCGAGCACTCCGGCGGCAGCTGTGCCGCCTTCGCCACCCGCCGCCATTTGAGCCGGCGACTGTGCTGCTCCTGACATGCCCAGAACTGGGCCAGCTCCTCGTAATCCTCCGGCGGCTGGCCGTCCGCCTGCAGCGGCAGCTCGTACAGGCGATGCTCGAGGCTTAGGCTCGGCGGCGGCGGCTCCAGACGCACCAGCGGACGCAACTCCTGGACAATGCTCAGCCGATGGCCGCCGGCTATGTTCACCAGCAGGCAGCCGCAGACCAGATAGTCGCCGCACACGCGCGTCCACACGTCGCCGAAGCGGCGCAGCAGCTGCTTCTCCTCCAGAAGAAGGGAACGCTGGCCGGGAGGCCCGAAGTTCTGCAGATCCTGGCTGCGGGCAAAGTCCTGTTGCGTCTGCGCCCGCTGGCTGGAGAGCTCCGCCCGGGCGCTGTGCACCTGCTGCAGCAGGCGCTCAAATTTCTGCGAAGACACGGAAACCGTGGCGGAGGCGGAGGCGCTGGCCTTGCTGGAGGTACTGGGGCCCTCGTCCAGCGGTGGCTCCTGAAAGTCCGTGCACAGGCGCTTGCCACTGCTGCCGAACTGCAGCTCCACGTAGGCCTGGTAGGGAATGGGGCCGCCAGTCATGCGGAAGGAGGCCACATCCAAGTGCTGGGCCACCAGCTCAAAGTTGCAGCCGTGCTCCTTGGGCCGGCGCAGGACGAGCAGCAGCTGCCAGCAGTGCAGCAGCAGATAGATCTGATCCTGCTGCCATACGTACTTGCCTATCTTGATGGGCAGCTCCTCTGTCGACGACAGCATGCTGCAGTCCAACTCCTGGCCATTAACAGAGCCCGGCTCCTTGGGCAGGAAGTGGCTCACGGGTCCGGCGTAGCTCTCCAGCTCGTCGGCCAACCGCTGCAGCCGTGTGCCCCTCAAGTCGATGTGATGCAGCAGCTCTTTGCGCCGGAACTCGTAGAACTTGAGGTTCCGGGCGAGCACCAGGCTGGAGGTAGCCTTGTGTCGCTCCCGGCCGCGCTCCAGGTGCAGGTTGCAGCTGAAGGCGATGCGCGAGCGCTGCAGCAGCAGCTCCGGTACGTGCTCCTCGACGAAGGGCAGCATGGACGCCGAATCCACCAAGGTAAACAAATGTGGCGACCACAGTAAATCAAAGGCTGTGATTTGGCGGGCGCCAGAGATGGCACTAGAAGGACGAAAGGGTAAATCGGTATATCGATTGGTTAGAGATAGACAAGCTAAAAGGATAATGTTGATGTTTCTATTACCTCACAAACTAATTTATTTACATGATTTATTTAATTTATAAATAATATTTTAGTATATAATATAAAAAAACAATTTTTATTAATGAATAGGAACATTTCTCGCTAGTTTAGAATTTATGCCCACCAGAACTAGCGGGGAAATAGCAAAATTTTACTGTCCTATATCGATTCCGGCGATTATTCAACAAGTTGTGCCTATCGGCCAAACATCTGGTTCTCATGTAATCGGCAAGAAGAAGAGCACGCAAACATTGCCGACCGCATTCCTCGCCGCCCGCGCGCGTCTTCGGCTCCCTGCTTCGCACCGCTCCCACCCACTCCCTTCAAGAGCTTCCCCGCCGTGTGTATGTGTGTCCGTGCACGAGATTTCTTGTTCAGGTTCTGCTTGTATCTGTAACTACTGCTGCTGCCCGTTGCATTGCTGCTGCTCTTCTGCTGCATCTTTTCTCTTCTTCTTCTTCTTATTATAAAAAAAATTCGCAAACGCTCTCTTACTCTGCCAACTGCAGCTGCAACTGTTAACAGTAAAGTAAAACGAAACGCGAGATAAAACACAGTTTTTGCTGTTCAGTGCAGTGCAATTACAAGAACAACAAACGGGAAAATAAGAAGCAGAAGAGGAATAACAATAACAACAAAAAGGCAAAGCAACTGAAGCGCAAACACACACACACACACTCTCGTTGACGGGCAGCAGCAGAGCTAGAGTAGGGATTGCGAAAGCGAGATAGAAATAAAGTAGGCATAATTTATAGCACACACAAAACGGCTAATTATAATAGAAAACTAAAAAGAATCGATAAAAAAGGAACGGGGACTGAAGGAAAGGCCAAGAAAGTATTAACCACGGCTACTACGGTGACGGCTGCAAACAAACAAACAAACCAACAAACGGACGCCCACCACAGCTGTGAATCAGGTCGCCCCTGCTGCTCCACTAGCTCCTCCTGGCTCCTCCTCCAGTTTCCGATTCGGATTCGAACTCGGTCTCACACACATTATGGTAAGTACGTGCTGCCCGCTGCCGCCTTTTTGGAGTGGCTCTGGCCAAAAGCGGCAATGGCAACAACTCCCACTCGCGCCGCAGCCAAACAGCCCGCTGGCTTGGCCATGTTCCATGTTCCAAGCTGGCTTCCCAGCCGCAGTTCCCGTTCAAACTTCGTGGCCAGCAGTTGGTTGCTTTTCAGGCACACACGCCTACACAGTGTTACCTCAAAAAAGCGAACACCGCAAAAGCTTTCTGTCAAGCTTATGGACATAAATAACTGTAACTTGAGAAAACTGTACCAAACTATGATTTTTTTTGTGTGTTGTGATAAGCAAACAGTAAAATCTGCTTAGCTGCTGATAAGTACAGTGAAACCTGTCCAAAAATGCTATTTTCACCAGACTAAACTCTAGGCTCTTAGTTTTTGAGTAGAAGTAGGTTACTTGGAAACATATTATTATTTAAAATCTGTTTTTTAAAGCTAAGCGTTTAAAAAAAATTTTAAATATTTAATTTCACATATATTGTACTAATGCACACCTTAGCGAATCAGAACTGTACCCAGATTAGTGTTAGAACTCGGTGGGCTCTGTAATCAGAGTCCCCAAAAGTGTGTCAACAGTCGTAATCTTTCAGCTTTGACATTTTCGTTTCGTATATTTTTATTTCATATCTGGCTTTCATACGAACTAAAAAGAGTTTTTTATGCTTTAATTATATTGATTCTAATTATATTGAAAATAATCAGTGCATCTTGGCCCCTCTCCATATCTGTGTGTATCTGTAATCGAGACTTAGCCTTATACATTATTTATCCGCAGAGCCCGCCCATCGTCACGCGACGCGGCGCCCAGCAGGCAAAGATCCAGACTCGCGCCATGGTCAAATCCAAGTCGGCCGCTGGCGGTACGACGGCAGCAACGGCGGCTGGAATGATTGGCGGCAGCGGGAACAGCAGCAGCAGCAGCGGGAACAGCAACAGTAGCGGTGGGAACAGCAGCAGCAATGCCGGCGATCAGCGAAAGGCTGGCAAACCGAGCACAGCGCTCTTGGAGGCGAAACGTCGTGCACGGAACATGCTCAAGAATCAGGGAAACGCCATGGCCATGCAGGAGACGGTGACCGATATATTCCAGAATGTAAGCGCTTCCTCATCCTATCCAGCAACAGGTTATAATCTTGTTGAAATGCAGGCCATGAATGCCAAGGGATTGGTGCGAGGACCCACGGCTCTGATCTATGATGAGACCATGAGCCAGCACTGTTGTCTGTGGGACAAGGAGCACTACGAGTGTCCCGAGCGCTTCACCCGCGTCCTGGACCGGTGAGTTCCCAGACCTTGATATTGTTTTTAATATTTTTTTAATTAATTTATTTCCTTTCACATTTAGCTGCCGTGAGCTTAACCTGGTGGAAAGATGCAACCAATTGCCTTCTAGGGCCGCCACCAAGGAGGAGATCATGCGCCTGCACACCGAGGAGCACTTTGAGCGGCTCAAGCAGACCGCTGGTATACGCGACGACGAGCGCATGGAAGAGCTGAGCTCCCGCTACGATTCAATCTACATTCATCCGGTGGGTAAATCGATACGAGGCTCTGGGTACCACCAGGTACCAGGTACCCCTACAGACGCTTAATTACCTGGTAGTTACGCTTGATTGCCCGGGAAACCAGAGATTGTGCTGCTTTTTAGTTCAAGAAAAATACAAATGCATGCAGATTATATTAGAGAGGTTCAGCAGTATCTGTGATGATTTATGGGTTATTTTATTTATAATTCTGAATTGTGTTTAGCAAATCAATCTCTGGTATCTCCCCCCTGTCTCCATACACACGAAACGCACTGTAAATTCATGAAATCCGTATAGTATAGTGTTTATTGTTGAGCTCAGATAAGGTTTTTTCAAGATTAAAAATTTTTTTTTATTGATAACCTCTCATTCTCCTCTCTCCCCTCCCGCCTTTAGTCCACCTTTGAGCTATCCCTGCTGGCCACCGGCTCCACCATCGAACTGGTGGATCAACTGATTGCTGGCAAGGCACAGAATGGCATGGCCATCATCCGGCCGCCGGGCCATCATGCCATGAAGGCCGAGTTCAATGGCTATTGCTTCTTCAACAATGTGGCCCTGGCTGCCCAGCACGCCCTGGATGTGCAGAAGCTGCAGCGCATCCTGATCATTGACTACGATGTCCATCACGGCCAGGGAACGCAGCGGTTCTTCTACAACGATCCCAGGTGAGTGGCAGAGGAGGAGAGCCCTACCAGAATGCTCCCTAACCAAGCGATTCCTTCAGGGTGGTCTACTTCTCCATACATCGCTTCGAGTACGGCTCGTTTTGGCCGCACCTCAAGGAGTCGGACTACCATGCCATTGGATCTGGTCCCGGCACTGGCTACAACTTCAATGTGCCCCTGAATGCCATCGGGATGACGAATGGCGATTACCTGGCCATTTTCCAGCAGCTGCTGCTGCCGGTGGCCTTGGAGTTCCAGCCCGAACTGATTATCGTCTCCGCCGGCTATGATGCCGCCCTGGGCTGTCCCGAGGGCGAAATGGAGGTGACGCCCGCCTGCTATCCTCACCTGCTCAACCCGCTGCTCCGACTGGCCGATTCCCGTGTGGCTGTGGTCCTCGAGGGTGGCTACTGCCTGGACTCGCTGGCCGAGGGTGCCGCCTTGACGCTTCGCTCTCTGCTCGGCGATCCCTGCCCGCCGCTGGTGGAGCCACTGGCCCTGCCGCGTCCCGAGCTGGCCAAGGCCCTGCTCAGCTGCATCTGCCTGCACAGGCCGCACTGGCGTTGCTTGCA
Organism: Drosophila ogumai; assembly: GCA_018904815.1. Classification (NCBI taxonomy): domain Eukaryota; kingdom Metazoa; phylum Arthropoda; class Insecta; order Diptera; family Drosophilidae; genus Drosophila; species Drosophila ogumai. The sequence goes on from JAEIIJ010001196.1 coordinate 8,694, forward strand.
GCTCCAGCGGACGTACGAGGTGGCCGAAATGGCCGACCTGGTCAGGGATGGCGAGGGAGATAGCGGCAGCGATCTGCATCAGATTGTGCGCATTTGGATAGGCGGACCGCCGCCTGTGGATCGTTATCCCACGCGCGACACGGCCATCCCGTTGCCGCCGGAGAAGAAGGCCAGGAACCTGGCCCGCCTGCAGGTGCTGCGCACAGAGACGAAGCTATCGATGCCCCCGGTCCGCGTGTGCTATGCCTACGATCCCCAGATGCTGGAGCACTCGAATCTCCACGATCCCGGGCATCCGGAGCAGCCCTCGCGCATCCGGCACATCCATAAGATGCACGAGGAGTACGCCCTGCTGGCCAGGATGAAGCAGCTGCCGGCGGGCAGGACAGCCACCACGGACGAGGTCTGTCTCGCCCACACACGTTCCCATGTGAATTCCGTGCGTCGCCTGCTCGGCCGCGATCCGGAGGAACTGCATCAGCTGGGAGCGGGCTACAATTCGGTGTATCTGCATCCGCGGACCTTCGATTGCGCCACCCTGGCCGCCGGATCTGTGCTGCAGGCGGTGGAGAGTGTCCTGCGCGGTGAGTCCCGCAGCGGTATCTGCAATGTCCGTCCGCCAGGACATCATGCCGAGCCGGATCAGCCGCATGGATTCTGCATTTTCAACAACGTCGCCATTGCCGCCCAGTACGCCATCCGGGACTTTGGCCTGGAGCGGGTGCTCATCGTGGACTGGGATGTCCATCACGGGAACGGCACCCAGCACATCTTCGAGTCGAATCCCAAGGTGCTTTACATCAGTGTCCATCGCTACGAGCACGGCGCCTTCTTCCCCAAGGGACCCGACGGCAACTACGATGTGGTGGGCAAGGGAGCGGGCAGGGGCTTCAATGTGAATATTCCATGGAACAAGGTGGGTGTCTGTCTGCTCCGTTGTATATTTTTCTTATTTCTTGATACCTTTTCCCTTTTGCAGAAGGGCATGGGCGACCTGGAGTATGCCCTGGCCTTCCAGCAGCTCATCATGCCCATCGCCTACGAGTTTAATCCGCAATTGGTTTTGGTCTCGGCCGGTTTCGATGCCGCCATCGGCGATCCTTTGGGTGGCTGCAAGGTCACGCCCGAGGGCTATGGCCTGCTCACCCACTGGCTATCGGCTCTGGCCGGCGGCAGGATCATCATCTGCCTGGAGGGCGGCTACAATGTGAATTCCATTTCGTATGCAATGACCATGTGCACGAAGACGCTGCTGGGCGATCCGGTACCCACCCCCCAGCTGGGCGCCCAGGCCCTGCAGAAGCCGCCGACTGTGGCCTTCCAGAGCTGTGTGGAGACCTTGCAGGCGTGCCTGCAGCTGCAGGCCCGCCACTGGAAATCGCTAGAATTCGTGGGCTGCCAGCGGCTGCCACGGGAGCCGCTCGTGGGCGAGAATAACAACGAGGATTTTCTTACCGCCTCCTTGCGGCAGTTGAATATTTCAAGTGACGGCGTTCAGCGGACGACGGGCGGAGCCGAAGGCGATCGGACCGATTGCGGCGAGGAGCGGCCCAGCGGGAGCAAGCCCAAAGTCAAGGTAAAGACGCTCACCGAGTACATGGCGGAGCACAAGGAGGTATGACGAACAGCATCCACAAAATCATCATCATCGTCCCCCTAGCTAATCGGTTGTCTCTCCTCTCTCTCTCTCCTCTATGGTTGTCTCCCTCATTTCCATGTAACCATACTTTTTAAATCCCCCATTTTGCGCTCACATCTTCGCCTTGATCCTTGCCTGGGCTCTCCCAGGCCCTCGAGCAGAATGAGATGTTCGCCGTGTATCCGCTCAAGACGTGCCCCCACTTGAGCCAGTTGCTGCCAGAGGAGGCGCCGCTAAGTAAGAGTCCTGTTTTCCATCAGTTTAGTCCAGCTTCTGCTTTTGTGTTGTGTGCCTTGTGTCCCTGCAGTACCACATGTCATCAATAGTTTCATCAATAATTGATAAATAACTCATTGCTGATACTGCAGGGAAGCTTCTTTTGTTTTATGCAAAGTTTTTAATGTTCTTTTTTGCTTTTGAAGTTCATAAAGCATGCTTAAACGCTTCATTTATGGTTTTTCGGAGCCTTTTCTGCCTTTTAAGGCTGATGATTTCGCATGCGCTCTGGCTTTTTTGAATTTTATTATTTTTGTGTGAAAATTAAACATGAATTTGTTTTTAATATATTTTTTCAATTATTTCGTCCCGCAGCAATAAACACCAAGGCGGCGTGCAGCGAGTGCAATTCGCTGGCCGAGAACTGGGTGTGTCTGAGCTGCAGGACAGTGGCCTGCGGCCGTTACGTGAACGAGCACATGCAGATGCACTCCCTGTGCTCCGATCATCCGCTGGCCCTCAGCCTGAGCGACCTCTCCGTGTGGTGCTATGCCTGCTCCGCCTACCTCGATCATCCCCGCCTGTACGCCTTCCTCAATGCGGCGCATTTGGACAAGTTCCAGGAGCCCATGGCCTGGACACATGCCTGCCAGCGGCGTGCGGATGGTTGCTACGGCCTGGGGCCGGACGGACGGGACCAGGATGACGCCGGGAGTATCTGCATTCAGCTGGAGCGGAATAACAACGACAGCAACTGACCCATGGCCCTCGTCCGCGTGCTGGACGCCCTCACCAACTACATGTGCGCGCTCTGCCCGCCACTCAGACACCTGATCCAGTTTCTGGCCGAGCACCTGTGGCCGCTGCTGGAACGCATTTATCTAAACCTTCTGCACTACTTCCTGGCCCCCTGAGAGGGGGATAGCTAGACAGATGGCTATCCTGCTCACTCACACCCCTAGCCCTGAGCTAAGCGAAATGAAAACATGAAGTTATTGTTGATTTGGGAGCTGACCCCTGACCCCGGCTCCCTCTACTGTATACAAAAAATCAAATTGTTAATAATGTTATCAGCTGATTATCGTCCAATAAAGATTTCGATAATATTTGGAGTACTTTTCACTCGCTAACGTTTCAACCCGTTCCAATGCTCCAATATAGCTTTTCCCAGTCATATACTTTGTAGAAATCTTTTGTAAAATTAACGCAACTTTATTGACAGTCATAACATAAGGAGGAGGAGGAGACTAAAGTCGATTTATTAATTAATAATTATTTCTTTTTCAGCTGCTTGCCCTTCCGCTGCGAAGCTGGCGGCTGCTTCCTCTTGAGGGGCTTCCGTCGGCGGTCGCCGGCGTCACTGGAGGCATCACTGTCGCTGTCGGAGAGCTCCTCGCTATCCTCCTCTTCATCCGAATCGCTGTCTTCGCTGGTCTCCTCATCCTTCGGCTTTGGCAGCGCCTTCTTGGGCTGCTTCTTTTTGGAGGTCTTCTTGGCATCCGCCTCAACTGGCGTCTGCTCATCCTGTTCGTACTCAATGGTCACGTAGCCCCGCGGTGCCGGAACCTTCGGGGTCTCCGCCTCAGGCGCCGGTTTTTCCTCCACTTTGGTGGGCTTCACCTGGCCACTGGCATTGCCGAACTTACTGAGATCCAGCAAGCCAAGGGCGGTGGGACGACAGTCTATGTTGGTGCTGGCCAGCTCCGTGAGCTTCTGTTTGTCGAGACTGCAGCGCCAGACTTTGATCTCGCCAGAGCTAAGATTTAAGAGAGAGGGATTTGGATTAAGGCTTCTTTCTAGGCAGAAAACTCACCTGCAGGCGGTGGCCAGTGTTTCGTTCAAATAGGCCATGGCCTTGACCCTGGACTCTTTGTGGGCAGGAATGATTTTCGGCTGTCAAGGAGAAGAGCGAGGACGTATTAGCACGCACAAACAATATCCTTGGTAAGGTAATCCCACTTACCGCTGCATTTAGATCGTCCTCCAGCGAAATCCAGGCGATGCTGCCGTTCTCCAGGCCAGCCAGGCACTCCTTGGCATTCAGCCAGCTGACGCAGACTGGTTTGGCCGGCGTCTTGGCACGCCTTACCACACTGGCGTTCTTGATCTCCCAAATCTCCAGCAGCAGCGGCCCGCTCAGCGTAAAGTGATCGCCGCTCGTGGACCAGGACAGGCAATCCGGGGCACTGCCCAGGGTTTTCTTGCTCTTGAGGTTCGTCCTGTAGGCCACCCGGCCCTTGACCAGATTCCAGGTATTGAGCACCAGATCGCCGCCCAGGGACAGGGCCAGCCTGCTGCTGGGATGGCAGCTGATGTGGGTGACGGGCTTGCCGGCATGGGGCTTGCGCCAGTCGGCCTCGGTGGTCCAGGTGGCCACGCGGGTGGCGATCATGTGGCCATCGGCGCTGCCCGAGAGCAAGAACGTTAGGTCCGGCGAAAAGGTCAGCGTGTTCAAAGTCCCAGCGTGCGAGAGCAGGATCTGGCACTGCTTTCGAATGCGCATGTCATAGACAAAGATGCGATCATCGATGCCGCCGGTGGCCACCCAGGGACCCTGGACAGCCATGGATTTGATGGAGCCGGCGTGCGATTTCTCAGCAAACGTTTGCTTCAGTCGGAATATGTTGGACTCTTCGCCCTCCTGGTCGAGCTCTGCGAACTGGTAGCCCACGAGGAACTCCTCGTAGGTGGCCACGATGATCTCGATGTCTGGCGGCATGCTGTTTCTTATTTAAAATTGATTTGTTTTTCAGCGTTCACAAATTTGTTTATGCTGAAGAGGCGCCTAACTCAACACGTGTGCGGGAGGAGTGGCAACACCAACCGTAAATACCGATAACGATATACATTTGTTATTTAGTATTTTCCGAAGGGCCAAGTTCAGGGTCACACTGATGCGGTAACAAGTGCAAAATTAACAATAATACAATTTTAGACAAATATTAAACCAATGCGCGTGGGCAGCCTGCTGCGGTTCCGCTGCACCGCCCTAAGGAGCTCCTCCGCCCGGCAGCAGTATGTGCCACAGCACAATCCGGCGGTGGTGGATGACATCAAGCGACTGGAGGATTTCCTGCTGTCCAAACCGAATGTTTTGGTTTTGACGGGAGCAGGAATCTCAACGGAATCGGGTGAGTTCCCCCTATTTAATTACCCCAGCATGCAACTAATGTAATATAACACACCTCAGGCATTCCCGACTACCGTTCCAAGGGCGTGGGACTCTACGCCCGGTCCAATCACAAGCCGGTGCAGCACATGGAGTTTGTGAAGTCGTCTGCGGTCCGCAAACGCTACTGGGCCCGTAATTTCGTGGGCTGGCCCACGTTCTCCGCCACCCAGCCGAATGCCACGCATCATGCCCTGGCCAGATTCGAGCGGGAGGAGCGCGTCCAGGCGGTGGTCACCCAGAATGTGGATCGGCTGCACACCAAGGCGGGCAGCCGGAGCGTAATGGAGGTGCACGGCAGTGGCTTTGTGGTCAAGTGCTTGTCCTGTGAGTATCGCATCGATCGCCACGAGTTCCAGAGCATTCTCGCCTCCCTCAATCCGGCCTTTAAAGACGCCCCCGACATGATACGGCCCGATGGCGATGTGGAGATACCCGCGGAATACATCGACAACTTCCACATACCCGCCTGCCCGCAGTGCGGCGGGGATTTGAAGCCCGAGATTGTCTTCTTTGGGGACTCGGTGCCAAGGGCGCGACTGGACAGGATCGCAGAGATGGTGTACAACAGCGATGGCCTGCTGGTGCTCGGCTCCAGTCTCCTGGTCTTCTCCGGCTACCGGATCGTGCTGCAGACCAAGGATCTCAAGCTGCCGGTGGCCATAGTCAATATAGGAGATACGCGTGCCGATCATCTGGCGGACATCAAGATATCCGCCAAGTGCGGCGATGTGATACCCAAGCTCTTTGACTTTCGTTCAACGAAAAGCTCCTAGCTAGTCCTGAGTTTCTGTTTTTGTTATAAATGTGTGTCCAATAAATGGAATAGATGCCAATAAATATTTTAAAATAATTTAATTTTTATTTTGTGACTTAAATATTATTGTTTTTTTGTTTGCCACTAAAAATACCAGCAAGTTTTTAAAATACCATAATTAATCGATAGCGATATCAATGTCGATAGCCGGCGGACAGCAAGTTCACAAAAAAAAAAACAAGAAAAAAAGCTGATGCCGGATGGCAACTGAAAATTTAGGAAAAACTCAATAAAAATAATTGAGCTTTGACGTTTGGGCTGTTCTGCGAGAGAAATCCAGTGTTTTGAGCATCGATTAGCCACCGTCCGTGACTAGGAGGCGTAACTGCGGTGAACCGGCGGCCCCGGCACAAACAAATCGGCAATGTCGAAGAGTTCTGGGTAAGTTTTCCAGCCTTTTCTTCCAATATTTTCAATAATAGCTGTATCCTTTCCTCTGCAGGCGCGAGCGGGACAGGGATAGGGAGCGCGACAGGGACCGGGAGCGGGACAGAGACAGGGATCGCGATAATCGCAGCAGGGACTATGACATGGGAAAATCCCGCAATGGGGGAGCAGGAGGAGGCGGCGGCGGCAGCAGCTTTGGCAGTTCCCGCAGCGGCCGGGACGATCGTAAGCGTGGCAAGGACTCGGCCAGCGAACGCGGCAGGCGGGATGAGAAGCGAAGGAAGCGTTCCAGGTCCAAGGATTACGACAAGGACAAGTGAGTGGTTTCTAATCCGTCTAGAGCACAGAAATAAAGCTGTTTCCTTTACAGACGCCTGGACCGCGATCGAGAAAGGGACCGCGATCGCCAGCGGGAGAAGGAGCGCGAGCGCGAGAAGGAAAAGGAACGGGACCGGGAGAAGGAGCGTGACCGTGATCGCCAGCGGGAGCGGGAGTCGGAGGGCAGACGTCCAGCCGCCTCTGCACCGCTGATCATACCGGTGCCCTCGTCCAGCTCCTCGGACGAGGAGGTGGAGGAGATCGACAAGGAGGAGCAGCAGCGTCGCCTCGAGCAGGAAATGATTAAGCGGCGCGAGCGCATCGAGCGCTGGCGGGCTGAACGCAAGCGGGACACCAAGGCGCCGGCCGTGGCCCTGGCTGCGGTGAAGACCGCCAAGAAGTGGAGCCTGGAGGATGAGTCCGAGGAGGATGACAGCAACCATGATCCGCCGCTGGAGAGCGGCAAGAAGGATGCCGAGCCCGACTCGCCGCCCTCCAAGTTCCATAGCATCCGCAAGCGCTTCGACGACGACGCCGTCGAGACCAAGTTCTCCCCGATGAAGCGACCCACCTTTGGCAAGGCGTTCGGCGCCAAACTGGGCATGGGCTTGGCACCCAAAACGGAGAAGGAGGCACCTGTCCCTGAGCACAAGGAGGTGAAGAAGGAGCCCCAGCCGGAGCCGGAGCCAGCTGAAGCTCCCGCAGCTCCCGTCAAAATGGAGACGGATGAGGTTAAGATCAGGGAAACTCCTCTGCCGGAATCGGAAACTGCAACCGCAACCGCATCTGAACCGGAAGCTGAAGAAGCTGCTGCTCCGGCCGAAGCCCAGCCCGAGGACGATATAGATCCGCTGGACGCCTACATGCAGGAGGTCAACAACGAGATGCGTCGCGTCAACAACTTTGTGAATCCGCCCACCAAGGCCCAGGGCGTGGTCATCCTCACGGGCGTGGCCAAGAAGAAGTCGACGACGACGAAGAAGGGCGAGCTGATAGAACAGAATATGGACAGTCTGGAGTACTCCAGCGAGGACGAACTGGAGGACATACGCGACACGGCCGTCAATTTGGCGATGAAGCATCGCAAGGAGCTGGCCAAGATAGATCATTCCTCGGTTAGCTATGCTCCCTTCCGCAAGAACTTTTACGTGGAGGTGCCGGAGCTGGGGCGCATGACGTCCGGCGATGTGGAGAAGTATCGCCAGGAGCTGGAGGGGGTGCAGGTGAAGGGCAAGGGCTGTCCCAAGCCCATCAAGGTGAGTCTGAATCTCAAAAACAAGGAGATTTTGGTAACTAATGGTTCCGCCCCTATTCCCCACAGACCTGGGCCCAGTGCGGCGTCAGCAAGAAGGAGATGGACGTGCTGCGCAAGCTGGGCTTCGAGAAGCCCACGCCCATCCAGTGCCAGGCCATACCGGCCATCATGTCCGGACGGGATCTGATAGGTATTGCTAAAACCGGCAGTGGCAAGACGTTGGCATTCATTTTACCAATGTTTAGGCACATCCTGGACCAGCCGAGCCTGGAGGATGGCGACGGTGCCATTGCCATCATCATGGCGCCCACGCGCGAACTCTGCATGCAGATCGGCAAGGACATACGCAAGTTTAGCAAGTCCCTGGGCCTGCGTCCGGTCTGTGTCTACGGCGGCACGGGCATCTCCGAGCAGATAGCCGAACTGAAGCGCGGCGCCGAGATCCTTGTCTGCACGCCGGGTCGCATGATCGACATGCTGGCGGCCAACTCGGGACGCGTTACGAACCTGCGACGTGTCACCTACGTGGTCCTGGACGAGGCGGATCGCATGTTCGACATGGGCTTCGAGCCGCAGGTGATGCGCATCATCGACAACGTGCGCCCGGATCGCCAGACGGTCATGTTCAGTGCCACCTTCCCCCGCCAAATGGAGGCCCTGGCCCGCCGCATCCTCAAGAAGCCCATCGAGGTGATTGTCGGCGGCCGGTCGGTGGTCTGCAAGGATGTCGAGCAGAATGTGGTCATTCTCAGCGATGATGCCAAGTTCTTTAAGCTGCTGGAGCTGCTGGGCATATACCAGGAGGCGGGCAGCATCATTGTCTTTGTGGACAAGCAGGAGAACGCGGACAGCCTGCTGCGCGACCTGATGAAGGCCTCCTATCCGTGCATGAGCCTGCACGGCGGCATTGATCAGTTCGATCGCGACTCCACCATCATAGACTTCAAGTCGGGCAAGGTGCGGCTGCTGATAGCCACCTCTGTGGCGGCACGCGGCCTGGACGTCAAGGATCTCATCCTGGTGGTCAACTACGATGTGCCCAATCACTACGAGGACTATGTGCACAGGTGCGGACGGACTGGACGTGCCGGCAAGAAGGGCAGCGCCTTCACCTTCATCACCCCGGAACAATCGCGCTATGCCGGCGATGTGATTCGCGCCCTGGACCTCTCCGGCAGCTTGATTCCCGCCGAGCTGCAAACCCTGTGGACGGAGTACAAGGCCGCCCAGGAGGCCGAGGGCAAGACAGTGCACACCGGCGGCGGGTTCAGCGGCAAGGGCTTCAAGTTCGACGAGCAGGAGTTCAATGCGGTCAAGGAGAGCAAGAAGCTGCAGAAGGCCGCCCTCGGGTTGGCCGATTCCGATGATGAGGAGGACATCGAGCAGGATATTGACCAGCAGATCGAACAGATCTTTGCCGCCAAGCGTACCGTCAAGGACACCTCGGCCTCGGGCACAGCTGCGGCGGCGGCGACTGCCGCTGCGGTTGCCGCTGCTGCTGCCGCCGCTGCCGCTTCCGGCGGCAATGTGGCTCTGGCGTCGGCAGCTGCCGCCGCTGCTGCTGCCAATATGGCCATAGCGGCGGCATCTGCTGGCTCTGTACCGGGCGGTGGTGCTCCTACGGCTGCTGCTGCCGCTGGCGGAGCAGCCCTCAGCTCGGACAAACTGGAGCTGGCCAAGCGCCTGGCCTCCAAGATCAACAGCAGCAAGAATCTGGACACAAAGAGCACGGTGACGGTTGTGGAGCCGCTGCTCAAGGGACAGCATGTTCCGGGCGCAGCGCCGCCGCTGCTGACGGCACGAACGGTGGCCGAGCAGATGGCCGCCAAGCTGAACAACAAGCTCAACTACCAGCCCAAGGAGGATGAGGAGGCACTGGGCACCATGGCGGGCGGCACTACCAACTCGTTTACCAAATACGAGGAGGAGCTGGAGATCAACGATTTCCCGCAGCAGGCCCGCTGGAAGGTCACCTCCAAGGAGGCCCTCGCCCAGATCTCCGAGTACTCGGAGGCGGGCCTCACGGTGCGCGGCACCTATGTGCCCCAGGGCAAGAATCCGCCGGATGGCGAGCGGAAGCTCTACCTGGCCATCGAGAGCTGCAGCGAGCTGGCCGTGCAGAAGGCCAAGCGCGAGATCACGCGCCTCATCAAGGAGGAGCTGCTGAAGCTCAGCTCGGCCCACCATGTCTTCAACAAGGGGCGCTACAAGGTGGTCTAGGAGGCAATTGGCAAATTGTCAGCAGCAAAAAATTGTAAAAATCGAAATTTCAATCAAATCTAATAAAGATTTATTTTTAACTTAAAGGCGGAAAGCATAAAAATGAAAAAAAAAGTGAATAGTTTTATATTTATATTAAATTTATAAATATTTATAAAATTTATTGGCCAGTGTTTAAGGGCCTCATAAAAAACGGTAAAAGGTTTGTAAACAGAGCGGATCTTGGCTCCAGAGAGTGAGAGAGTGGAAACTGGGAGAGAGAGCGCTCTCTCGCATCCTCCAGCATTCCTGGCATTCCTTCATTCCATTTTCGCTAAACTCTGTTACTCTCAATTCGGGAATTCCATAAGCAAAAACCTGTTAGGCGCTCATTTTACTGTTACTCTCATTCTGTTTTGATCGGCAAAAGCGAAGCGAGAAAAGAGAAATGAGAAAGGAGGAAGGAAAAAGGAAAAGAACGGGCAAAAAACGGCCGAAAAAGTGTCGTTCGTTTGTTTGTTTTGTTTTGAGCGGCCTTCTTCATTCCGAGACTGTTCTCTCACGGGAAGAAGATCCTGGATCCACATTTGTGGATTAGAAATTTCAGGCGCAGGGTAATTTTGTTCATAGTAAATTATTTATTATCATCTCGGATTTATTTTAACTATCTCCAAAGTGTAATTTAAATTCAAAAAAAGTTGGAAAGCAAATGCTTGCCATTAAACTTCGAAATTAAAGAGAATTTTAAGATCTACCCCCAAAAATAGAAAAAACACTTGTGTTTATTTTCGTATTTTTTGTTGCTTGCTTGCTGCATTTTTATTATTTACTTATATATCTCTCCACCGGCAATCAATTGATTTTCATGCTACAGTATTTTGTTGTTGTTTTTCTTGTGTCTAGAAACTACTAAAATTAAATTTAAATGTAGTTATGAGCTTGTCGGATGTCCGCTGTTTGTTTTGTTGTTTGGTATTATAATTTTTTATAACTATTATTATGCGCTTCGATGAAAAAAATTCAATGTTTTCTTGTTGTTTACACACTTTTTGTTTTTCGTTTCGTTTTTATGCACTAATTTGTGGGCAAAAATTTTGTTTCGATACAAAACTATGAGTTATTTTTTATTTAGCTTTCCCTTCTTTGCTTACTTCAATTTTTCGTTTTTTAAAATTATTATTGAATTTTGCGCTTGTCTTGACTTGGGTTCTTTTGGTTTTAGTTTTAGTTTTTTTTTTTTTTTAGTTTTTATTTTTTATTTATGGCTACTCATCATTCAAAATCATTCACACGCACGCTATATATAACCTTGACCTTTATGTTTCTTCGCTTTATATGTACAATTCTAGTTAGAACTATTAAATGTGCTAAATTATAAAAAAAAAAACACAAAAAAAATTTGTATG